>JACEEZ010016668.1:0-32202 GCA_016584305.1 Chionoecetes opilio
GTGAAAATTATCTAAAAGGGATTTTATACTTCAATTTGAAAAGTTTATATATCACTGATAACTAGCTAAAATCATTGAAAACACTACTTTTATGGGTTTAAGCAATTATAAGTTAAACATACTTGTATATATACAATAACACTACAGTTTACAAGAAACTATGAAAAACGCTTGCAATATACCGTTATATCACAATAAATAACCTCTTACTCTTCTATTTAATAGCTTAATGTAATATAAGCTACTTATAGGTGCATATTATTCTAAAAAGAGGATTTTGTACTTCAATTTGTAGGAAAACAGCTATATATCACCAATAACTAGCTAAAACCATTGAAAAGAACACATTTTGTGGGTATAAAGCATTATCATAAGGTATATTCCTTCTATTAATGATATAACACTACAATTAAGAAGAAACTATGAAAAACACGTATAATATACAATTGTATCACAATATAGAGTCTCAAACTCCTATTATAAGCTTACAGTAGTTTAAAATAGCAATTTCTAACGAAAACAACTATAATTCCACATTTTGAATTTCTCTATCTAATCTCTATCTCTATTTCTTCTAAAAAGACTGAATAATGTCAATTTTCGACATTTTTTAGCCCTTCAAAAATACATTAAAACACTTGAAAAAACATTGTTTTTAAAAATAAAATTGATACTTTAATTACATGAAAAATACATATTTTAAGCTCATAATATTGTAAAATATAGTTGTGTAAAAGTGCTGAATAATGTCAAATTTCGACATTTGTTAGGCTTTCAAAAATACATTAAAACACTTGAAAAAAATGTTGTTTTTAAGATTAAAATTTATACATAAATTTTATGAAAAATACATATTTTTAGCTATTAATTTTGTAAAATATAGTTGCAGCAAATATAAAAAGCTATTTAGCTACAGATATAAAGAAATATACTTCAATTTGTAGAAAAAACAACTCTTCACTGATAACTAGCTAAAATCATTGAAAGCACTACATTTTTTGGGTTTATAGCAATATGATAAGTAAAAGTACTTGTTTATATACAATAACGCTACAGTTTACAAGAAACTATGAAAAACGCTTGCAATATACCGTTATATCACAATAAATAACCTCTTACTCTTCTATTTAATAGCTTAATGTAATGTAAGCTACTTATAGGTGCAAATTATTCTAAAAAGAGAATTTTATACTTCAATTTGTAGGAAAACAGCTATATATCACTGATAACTAACTAAATTAATTGAAAACACTACTTTTTATGGGTTTTTAGCAATATAATAAGTAAAACTACCTGTATATATACAATAACGCTACAGTTTAGAAGAAACTATGAAAAACGCTTGTAATATACCGTTATATCACAATAAATAACCGCTGACTCTTCTATTTAATAGCTTAATGTAATGTAAGCTACTTATAGGTGCAAATTATTCAAAAAAGAGGATTTTATACTTCAATTTGTAGGAAAACAGCTATATATCACTGATAACTAGCTACGATCATTGAAAACACTACATTTTATGGGTTTATAGCAATTTAATAAGTATCACTACTTGTATATATACAATAACGCTACAGTTTACAAGAAACTATGAAAAACCGTTGCAATATACCGTTATATCACAATAAATAACCTCTTACTCTTCTATTTATTAGCTTAATGTAATGTAAGCTACTTATAAGTGCAAATTATTCTAAAAAAAGGATTGTTTACTTCAATTTGTAGGAAAACAGCTATATATCACCGATAACTAGCTAAAATCATTGAAAAGAACACATTTTGTGGGTATAAAGCATTATCATAAGGTAAATTCCTTCTATTAATGATATAACACTACAATTAAGAAGAAACTATGAAAACACGTATAATATACAATTGTATCACAATATAGAGTCTCAAACTCCTATTATAAGCTTACAGTAGTTTAAAATAGCAATTTCTAACGAAAACAACTATAATTCCACATTTTGAATTTCTCTATCTAATCTCTATCTCTATTTCTTCTAAAAGGGCTGAATAATGTCAATTTTCGACATTTTTTAGCCCTTCAAAAATACATTAAAACACTTGAAAAAACGTTGTTTTTAGAAATAAAATTGATACATAAATTACATGAAAAATACACATTTTAAGCTCATAATATTGTAAAATATAGTTGTGTAAAAGTGCTGAATAATGTCAAATTTCGACATTTTTTAGGCTTTCAAAAATACATTAAAACACTTGAAAAAACGTTGTTTTTAAGATTAAAATTGATACATAAATTTTATGAAAAATACATATTTTTAGCTATTAATTTTGTAAAATATAGTTGCAGCAAATATAAAAAGCTATTTAGCTACAGATATAAAGAAATATACTTCAATTTGTAGAAAAAACAACTCTTCACTGATAACTAGCTAAAATCATTGAAAACACTACATTTTTTGGGTTTATAGCAATATGATAAGTAAAAGTACTTGTATATATACAATAACGCTACAGTTTACAAGAAACTATGAAAAATGCTTGCAAGATACCGTTATATCACAATAAATAACCTCTTACTCTTCTATTTAATAGCTTAATGTAATGTAAGCTACTTATAGGTGCAAATTATTCTAAAAAGAGGATTTTATACTTCAATTTGTAGGAAAACAGCTATATATCACTGATAACTAGCTAAAATCATTGAAATTATTACATTTTATGGGTTTATAGCAATATAATAAGTAAAAATACTTGTATATTTACAATAACGCTACAGTTTAGAAGAAACTATGAAAAACGCCTGCAATATACCGTTATATAACAATAAATAAACTCTTACTTTTCTATTTAATAGCTTAATGTAATGTAAGCTACTAATAGGTGCAAATTGTTCTAAAAGAGGATTTTATACTTCATTTGTAGGAAAATAGCTATATATTACCGATAAATAGCTAATATCATTGAAAACACTACATTTTATAGGTTTATAGCAATATGATAAGTAAAGTACTTGTATATATATAATAACGCTACAGTTTATAAGAACTATGAAAACGCTTGCAATATACCGTTATATCACATAAATAACCTCTTACTCTTCTATTTAATAGCTTAATGTAATGTAAGCTACTTATAGGTGCAAATTATTCAAAAAAAGAGGATTTTAACTTCAATTTGTAGAAAACAGCTAATATCACTGATAACTAGCTACGATTCATTGAAACACTACATTTTATGGGTTTATGCAATTTAAGAAGTATCACTAATTGTATATATACAATAACGCTACAGTTTACAAGAAACTATAAACCGTTGCAATATACCGTTATTCACAATAAATAACCTCTTACCTCTTTCTATTTTTATAGCTTAATGTAATGTAAGCTACTTATAAGTGCAAATTATTCCAAAAAAAGGATTGTTTACTTCAATTTGTAGGAAACAGCTATATATCACCGATAACTAGCTAAAAATCCAGTGAAAAGAACACCTTTTGTGGGTATAAGCATTACATAAGGTAAATTCTTTATTATGATATAACACTACAATTAAGAAGAAACTTGAAAAACACGTATACTATACAATTGTATCACAATAATAAGTCCTCAACTCCTATATAAGCTTACAGTAGTTTAAAATAGCAACTTTCTAACGAAAAACACTATAATTCCACAGTTTTGAATTGCTCTATCTAATCTCTATCTCTATTTCTTCTAAAAGGGCTGAATACTGGTCAATTTTCGACATTTTTTAGCGCCTTCAAAATACATTTCAAACACTTGACAAACGTTGTTTTTAGATAAAATTGATACATAAATTCTGAAATACCATTTTAAGCTCATAATATTTTAAAATATAGTTGTGTAAAAGGGCTGAATAATGTAAATTCGACATTTTTTTAGGCTTTCAAAATACATTAAAACACTTGAAAAAACGTTGTTTTTTAAGATAAAATTGATACATAAATTTTTGAAAATAACAATATTTTTAGCTATTAAATTTTGTCAAATATAGTTGCAGTCAAATATAAAAAGCTATTTAGCTACAATATAAAGAAATATACTTCAATGTTGTAGAAAAAACAACTCTTCACTGATAACTACTAAATCATTGAACAACACTACATTTTTTTGGTTTATAGGAAATATATAAGTAAAGTACTTGTATATATACATACCGCTACAGTTTTACAAGAAACTATGAAAAATGCTTGCAAGATACCGTTTATATCACAATAAATACCTCTTACTCTTCTTTTAATAGCTTAATGTAATGTAAGCTACTTATAGGTGCAAATTATGCTAAAAAAGGATTTTTACTTCAATTTGTAGGAAACAAACAGCTTGTTATATCACACCGATAATAGCTAAGTTCATTGAAAACCTACATTTTATGGGTTTAATAGCAATATGATAAGTAACACGACTTGTATATAACAAACGCACAGTTTACAAGAAACTATGAAAAACGCTCCAATATACCGTATATACAATAATAACTCTGCTCTTCTATTTATTAGGCTTAATGTAATGTAAGCTACTTATGGTGCAAATTATCTAAAAGAGGATTTTACACTTCAATTTGTAGGAAACGCTTGTATATCACCGATAATAGTAAGATCAATTGAAAACACTACATTTTGATGGGTTTATATGCTAATATGATAAGTAAAACTACTTGTATATATAACCAAAACGCTACAGTTTACAAAGAACTATGAAAAACGCTTGCAATATACCGTTATATCACAATAAATATCCTCTTACCTCGATTTAATAGCTTAATGTAATGTACGCTACTTATAGGTGCAAATTAATTCTAAAAAGAGGATTTTATACTTCAATTTGTAGGAAAACAGCTATATATCCGGATTAACTAGCTAAATCATTGAAATTAATTACATTTTATGGGTTTATAGCAATATAATAAGTAAAAATATTGTATTTTACAATACCCTACAGTTTAGAAGACACTAGAAAACGCCTGCAATATACCGTTATATAACAATAATAAACTCTTACTTTTTTCTATTTAATAGCTTATGTAATGTTACGCTACTAATAGGTGGCAAATTGTTCTAAATAGAGGATTTTATAACTTCAATTTGTAGAAAATAGCTATATATTACGGGGATTACGATAAAATAGCTAATATCATTGAAAACACTACATTTTCTAGGTTATAGCAATATGAAAGTAAAAGTCTTGTATATATATAATAACCTACAGTTTTAAAGAAACTATGAAAAACGCTTGCAATATACCGTGATATCACAATAAATAACCTCTTACTCTTCTATTTAATATGCTTAATGTAATGTAAGCTACTTATAGGTGCAAATTATGCTAAAAAGGGGATTTTATACTTCAATTTGTAGAAAACAGCTATATATCACTGATAACTAGCTAAAATCATTGAAAACACTACATTTTATGGGTTATAGAAATATGATAAGTAAAACTACTTGTATATATACAATAACACTACAGTTTACAAGAAACTATGAAAAACGCTTGCAATATACCGTTATATCACAATAAATAACCTCTTACTCTTCTATTTAATAGCTTAATGTAATGTAAGCTACTTATAGGTGCATATTATTCTAAAAAGAGGATTTTGTACTTCAATTTGTAGGAAAACAGCTATATATCACCAATAACTAGCTAAAACCATTGAAAAGAACACATTTTGTGGGTATAAAGCATTATCATAAGGTATATTCCTTCTATTAATGATATAACACTACAATTAAGAAGAAACTATAAAAAAACACCGTATAATATACAATTGTATCACAATATAGAGTCTCAAACTCCTATTATAAGCTTACAGTAGTTTAAAATAGCAATTTCTAACGAAAACAACTATAATTCCACATTTTGAATTTCTCTATCTAATCTCTATCTCTATTTCTTCTAAAAAGGCTGAATAATGTCAATTTTCGACATTTTTAAGCCCTTCAAAAATACATTAAAACACTTGAAAAAACATTGTTTTTAAGAATAAAATTGATACTTTAATTACATGAAAAATACATATTTTAAGCTCATAATATTGTAAAATATAGTTGTGTAAAAGTGCTGAATAATGTCAAATTTCGACATTTGTTAGGCTTTCAAAAATACATTAAAACACTTGAAAAAAATGTTGTTTTTAAGATTAAAATTTATACATAAATTTAATGAAAAATACATATTTTTAGCTATTAATTTTGTAAAATATAGTTGCAGCAAATATAAAAAGCTATTTAGCTACAGATATAAAGAAATATACTTCAATTTGTAGAAAAAACAACTCTTCACTGATAACTAGCTAAAATCATTGAAAGCACTACATTTTTTGGGTTTATAGCAATATGATAAGTAAAAGTACTTGTATATATACAATAACGCTACAGTTTACAAGAAACTATGAAAAACGCTTGCAATATACCGTTATATCACAATAAATAACCTCTTACTCTTCTATTTAATAGCTTAATGTAATGTAAGCTACTTATAGGTGCAAATTATTCTAAAAAAATAATTTTATACTTCAATTTGTAGGAAAACAGCTATATATCACTGATAACTAACTAAATTCATTGAAAACACTACATTTTTATGGGTTTTATAGCAATATAATAAGTAAAACTACCTGTATATATACAATAACGCTACAGTTTAGAAGAAACTATGAAAAACGCTTGCAATATACCGTATAAACACAATAAATAACCTCTGACTCTTCTATTTAATAGCTTAATGTAATGTAAGCTACTTATAGGTGCAAATTATTCAAAAAAGAGGATTTTATACTTCAATTTGTAGGAAAACAGCTATATATCACTGATAACTAGCTACGATCATTGAAAACACTACATTTTATGGGTTTATAGCAATTTAATAAGTATCACTACTTGTATATATACAATAACGCTACAGTTTACAAGAAACTATGAAAAACCGTTGCAATATACCGTTATATCACAATAAATAACCTCTTACTCTTCTATTTATTAGCTTAATGTAATGTAAGCTACTTATAAGTGCAAATTATTCTAAAAAAAGGATTGTTTACTTCAATTTGTAGGAAAACAGCTATATATCACCGATAACTAGCTAAAATCATTGAAAAGAACACATTTTGTGGGTATAAAGCATTATCATAAGGTAAATTCCTTCTATTAATGATATAACACTACAATTAAGAAGAAACTATGAAAAACACGTATAATATACAATTGTATCACAATATAGAGTCTCAAACTCCTATTATAAGCTTACAGTAGTTTAAAATAGCAATTTCTAACGAAAACAACTATAATTCCACATTTTGAATTTCTCTATCTAATCTCTATCTCTATTTCTTCTAAAAGGGCTGAATAATGTCAATTTTCGACATTTTTTAGCCCTTCAAAAATACATTAAAACACTTGAAAAAACGTTGTTTTTAGAAATAAAATTGATACATAAATTACATGAAAAATACACATTTTAAGCTCATAATATTGTAAAATATAGTTGTGTAAAAGTGCTGAATAATGTCAAATTTCGACATTTTTTAGGCTTTCAAAAATACATTAAAACACTTGAAAAAACGTTGTTTTTAAGATTAAAATTGATACATAAATTTTATGAAAAATACATATTTTTAGCTATTAATTTTGTAAAATATAGTTGCAGCAAATATAAAAAGCTATTTAGCTACAGATATAAAGAAATATACTTAAATTTGTAGAAAAAACAACTCTTCACTGATAACTAGCTAAAATCATTGAAAACACTACATTTTTTGGGTTTATAGCAATATGATAAGTAAAAGTACTTGTATATATACAATAACGCTACAGTTTACAAGAAACTATGAAAAATGCTTGCAAGATACCGTTATATCACAATAAATAACCTCTTACTCTTCTATTTAATAGCTTAATGTAATGTAAGCTACTTATAGGATTGCTAAAAAGNAAGCTTTGAAAACACTACATTTTATAGGTTTATAGCATATGATAAGTAAAACTACTTGTTATATACAATACGCTACAGTTTCAAAAACTATGAAAAACGCTTGCAATATACGTTTATACAATAATAACCTCTTACTCTTCTATTTATTAGCTTATGTAATGTAAGCTACTTATAAGTGCATATTATTTTAAAAAAAGGATTGTTTACTTCAATTTGTAGGAAAAAGCTATATATCACCGATAACTAGCTAAAATCATTGAAAAGAACACATTTTGTGGGTATAAAGCATTATCATAAGGTATATTCCTTCTATTAATGATATAACACTACAATTAAGAACAAACTATGAAAAACACGTATAATATACAATTGTATCACAATATAGAGTCTCAAACTCCTATTATAAGCTTACAGTAGTTTTAAAATAGCAATTTCTAACGAAAACAACTATAATTCCACATTTTGAATTTCTCTATCTAATCTCTATCTCTATTTCTTCTAAAAGGGCTGAATAATGTCAATTTTCGACATTTTTTAGCCCTTCAAAAATACATTAAAACACTTGAAAAAACGTTGTTTTTAAGAATAAAATTGATACTAAATTACATGAAAATACATATTTTAAGCTCATAATATTGTAAAATATAGTTGTGTAAAAGTGCTGAATAATGTCAAATTTCGACATTTTTTAGGCTTTCAAAAATACATTAAAACACTTGAAAAAACGTTGTTTTTAAGATTAAAATTGATACATAAATTTTATGAAAAATACATATTTTTAGCTATTAATTTTGTAAAATATCGTTGAAGCAAATATAAAAAGCTATTTAGCTACAGATATAAAGAAATATACTTCAATTTGTAGAAAAAACAACTCTTCACTGATAACTAGCTAAAATCATTGAAAACACTACATTTTTTGGGTTTATAGCAATATGATAAGTAAAAGTACTTGTATATATCCAATAACGCTACAGTTTACAAGAAACTATGAAAAATGTTTGCAATATACCGTTATATCACAATAAATAACCTCTTACTCTTCTATTTAATAGCTTAATGTAATGTAGCTACTTATAGGTGCAAATTATTCTAAAAAGAGGATTTTATACTTCAATTTGTAGGAAAACAGCTATATATCACTGATAACTAACTAAATTCATTGATAACACTACATTTTATGGGTTTATAGCAATATAATAAGTAAAACTACCTGTATATATACAATAACGCTACAGTTTAGAAGAAACTATGAAAAACGCTTGCAATATACCGTTATATCACAATAAATAACCTCTGACTCTTCTATTTAATAGCTTAATGTAATGTAAGCTACTTATAGGTGCAAATTATTCAAAAAAGAGGATTTTATACTTCAATTTGTAGGAAAACAGCTATATATCACTGATAACTAGCTACGATCATTGAAAACACTACATTTTATGGGTTTATAGCAATTTAATAAGTATCACTACTTGTATATATACAATAACGCTACAGTTTACAAGAAACTATGAAAAACCGTTGCAATATACCGTTATATCACAATAAATAACCTCTTACTCTTCTATTTATTAGCTTAATGTAATGTAAGCTACTTATACGTGCAAATTATTCTAAAAAAAGGATTGTTTACTTCAATTTGTAGGAAAACAGCTATATATCACCGATAACTAGCTAAAATCATTGAAAAGAACACATTTTGTGGGTATAAAGCATTATCATAAGGTAAATTCCTTCTATTAATGATATAACACTACAATTAAGAAGAAACTATGAAAAACACGTATAATATACAATTGTATCACAATATAGAGTCTCAAACTCCTATTATAAGCTTACAGTAGTTTAAAATAGCAATTTCTAACGAAAACAACTATAATTCCACATTTTGAATTTCTCTATCTAATCTCTATCTCTATTTCTTCTAAAAGGGCTGAATAATGTCAAATTTCGACATTTTTTAGCCCTTCAAAAATACATTAAAACACTTGAAAAAACGTTGTTTTTAAGAATGAAATTGATTCATAAATTACATGAAAAATACATATTTTAAGCTCATAATATTGTAAAATATAGTTGTGTAAAAGTGCTGAATAATGTCAAATTTCGACATTTTTTAAGCTTTCAAAAATACATTAAAACACTTGAAAAAACGTTGTTTTTAAGATTAAAATTGATACATAAATTTTATGAAAAATACATATTTTTAGCTATTAATTTTGTAAAATATAGTTGCAGCAAATATAAAAAGCTATTTAGCTACAGATATAAAGAAATATACTTCAATTTGTAGAAAAAACAACTCTTCACTGATAACTAGCTAAAATCATTGAAAACACAACATTTTTTGGGTTTATAGCAATATGATAAGTAAAAGTACTTGTATATATACAATAACGCTACAGTTTACAAGAAACTATGAAAAATGCTTGCAATATACCGTTATATCACAATAAATAACCTCTTACTCTTCTATTTAATAGCTTATTGTAATGTAAGCTACTTATAGGTGCAAATTATGCTAAAAAGAGGATTTTATACTTCAATTTGTAGGAAAACAGTTGTATATCACCGATAAATAGCTAAGATCATTGAAAACACTACATTTTATAGGTTTATAGCAATATGATAAGTAAAACTACTTATATATATACAAAAACGCTACAGTTTACAAGAAACTATGAAAAACGCTTGCAATATAACGTTATATCACAATAAATAACCTCTTACTCTTCTATTTAATAGCTTAATGTAATGTAAGCTACTTATAGGTGCAAATTATTCTAAAAAGAGGATTTTATACTTCAATTTGTAGGAAAACAGCTATATATCACTGATAACTAACTAAATTCATTGAAAAAACTACATTTTATGGGTTTATAGCAATATAATAAGTAAAACTACCTGTATATATACAATAACGCTACAGTTTAGAAGAAACTATGAAAAACGCTTGCAATATACCGTTATATCACAATAAATAACCTCTTACTCTTCTATTTAATAGCTTAATGTAATGTAAGCTACTTATAGGTGCAAATTATGCTAAAAAGAGGATTTTATACTTCAATTTGTAGGAAAACAGCTATATATCACTGATAACTAGCTAAAATCATTGAAAACACTACATTTTATGGGTTTATAGCAATATAATAAGTATACTACTTGTATATATACAATACCGCTACAGTTTAGAAGAAACTATATAAAATTTAGTTGCAGCATATATAAAAAGCTATTTAGCTACAGATATAAAGAAATATACTTCAATTTGTAGAAAAAACAACTCTTCACTGATAACTAGCTAAAATCATTGAAAACACTACATTTCTTGGGTTTATAGCAATATGATAAGTAAAAGTACTTGTATATATACAATAACGCTACAGTTTACAAGAAACTGAAAAATGCTTACAATATACCGTTATATCACAATAAATAACCTCTTACTCTTCTATTTAATAGCTTAATGTAATGTAAGCTACTTATAGGTGCAAATTATGCTAAAAAGAGGATTTTATACTTCAATTTGTAGGAAAACAGCTGTATATCACCGATAAATAGCTAAGATCATTGAAAACACTACATTTTATAGGTTTATAGCAATATGATAAGTAAAACTACTTGTATATATACAAAAACGCTACAGTTTACAAGAAACTATGAAAAACGCTTGCAATATACCGTTATATCACAATAAATAACCTCTGACTCTTCTATTTATTAGCTTAATGTAATGTAAGCTACTTATAGGTGCAAATTATTCTAAAAAGAGGATATTACACTTCAATTTGTAGGAAAACAGCTGTATATCACCGATAAATAGCTAAGATCATTGAAAACACTACATTTTATGGGTTTATAGCAATATGATAAGTAAAACTACTTGTATATATACAAAAACGCTACAGTTTACAAGAAACTATGAAAAACGCTTGCAATATACCGTTATATCACAATAAATAACCTCTTACTCTTCTATTTAATAGGTTAATGTAATGTAAGCTACTTATAGGTGCAAATTATTCTAAAAAGAGGATTTTATACTTCAATTTGTAGGAAAACAGCTATATATCACTGATAACTAGCTAAAATCATTGAAATTATTATATTTTATGGGTTTATAGCAATATAATAAGTAAAAATACTTGTATATTTACAATAACGCTACAGTTTAGAAGAAAATATGAAAAACGCCTGCAATATACCGTTATATAACAATAAATAACCTCTTACTCTTCTATTTAATAGCTTAATGTAATGTAAGCTACTAATAGGTGCAAATTGTTCTAAAAAGAGGATTTTATACTTCAATTTGTAGGAAAATAGCTATATATCACCGATAAATAGCTAATATCATTGAAAACACTACATTTTATGAGTTTATAGCAAAATGATAAGTAAAACTACTTGTATATATACAATAACCCTACAGTTTACAAGAAACTATGAAAAACGCTTGCAATATACCGTTATATCACAATAAATACCCTCTGACTCTTCTATTTATTAGCTTAATGTAAAGTAAGCTACTTATAGGTCCAAATTATTCTAAAAAAAGGATTGTATACTTCAATTTGTAGCAATACAGCTATATATCACCGAAAACTAGCTAAAATCATTGAAAAGAACACATTTTGTGGGTATAAAGCATTATCATAAGGTATATTCCTTCTATTAATGATATAACACTACAATTAAGAACAAACTATGAAATACACGTATAATATACAATTGTATCACAATATAGAGTCTCAAACTCCTATTACAAGCTTACAGTAGTTTAAAATAGCAATTTCTAACGAAAACAACTATAATTCCACATTTTGAATTTCTCTATCTAATCTCTATCTCTATTTCTTCTAAAAGGGCTGAATAATGTCAATTTTCGACATTTTTTAGCCCTTCAAAAATACATTAAAACACTTGAAAAAACGTTGTTTTTAAGAATAAAATTGATACATAAATTACATGAAAAATACATATTTTAAGCTCATAATATTGTAAAATATAGTTGGGTAAAAGTGCTGAATAATGTCAAATTTCGACATTTTTTAGGCTTTCAAAAATACATTAAAACACTTGAAAAAACGTTGTTTTTAAGATTAAAATTGATACATAAATTTTATGAAAAATACATATTTTTAGCTATTAATTTTGTAAAATATAGTTGCAGCAAATAAAATAAGCTATTTAGCTACAGATATAAAGAAATATACTTCAATTTGTAGAAAAAACAACTCTTCACTGATAACTAGCTAAAATCATTGAAAACACAACATTTTTTGGGTTTATAGCAATATGATAAGTAAAAGTACTTGTATATATACAATAACGCTACAGTTTACAAGAAACTATGAAAAATGCTTGCAATATACCGTTATATCACAATAAATAACCTCTTACTCTTCTATTTAATAGATTAATGTAATGTAAGCTACTTATAGGTGCAAATTATTCTAAAAACAGGATTTTATACTTCAATTTGTAGGAAAACAGCTATATATCACTGATAACTAACTAAATTCATTGAAAACACTACATTTTATGGGTTTATAGCAATATAATAAGTAAAACTACCTGTATATATACAATAACGCTACAGTTTAGAAGAAACTATGAAAAACGCTTGCAATATACCGTTATATCACAATAAATAAACTCTGACTCTTCTATTTAATAGCTTAATGTAATGTAAGCTACTTATAGGTGCAAATTATTCAAAAAAGAGGATTTTATACTTCAATTTGTAGGAAAACAGCTATATATCACTGATAACTAGCTACGATCATTGAAAACACTACATTTTATGGGTTTATAGCAATTTAATAAGTATCACTACTTGTATATATACAATAACGCTACAGTTTACAAGAAACTATGAAAAACGGTTGCAATATACCGTTATATCACAATAAATAACCTCTTACTCTTCTATTTATTAGCTTAATGTAATGTAAGCTACTTATAGGTGCAAATTATTCTAAAAAGAGGATTTTACACTTCAATTTGTAGGAAAACAGCAGTATATCACCGATAAATAGCTAAGATCATTGAAAACACTACATTTTATGGGTTTATAGCAATATGATAAGTAAAACTACTTATATATATACAAAAACGCTACAGTTTACAAGAAACTATGAAAAACGCTTGCAATATAACGTTATATCACAATAAATAACCTCTTACTCTTCTATTTAATAGCTTAATGTAATGTAAGCTACTTATAGGTGCAAATTATTCTAAAAAGAGGATTTTACACTTCAATTTGTAGGAAAACAGCTGTATATCACCGATAAATAGCTAAGATCATTGAAAAAACTACATTTTATGGGTTTATAGCAATATGATAAGTAAAACTACTTATATATATACAAAAACGCTACAGTTTACAAGAAACTATGAAAAACGCTTGCAATATAACGTTATATCACAATAAATAACCTCTTACTCTTCTATTTAATAGCTTAATGTAATGTAAGCTACTTATAGGTGCAAATTATTCTAAAAAGAGGATTTTATACTTCAATTTGTAGGAAAACAGATATATATCACTGATAACTAGCTAAAATCATTGAAATTATTACATTTTATGGGTTTATAGCAATATAATAAGTAAAAATACTTTTATATTTACAATAACGCTACAGTTTAGAAGAAACTATGAAAAATGCCTGCAATATACCGTTATATAACAATAAATAACCTCTTACTCTTCTATTTAATAGCTTAATGTAATGTAAGCTACTAATAGGTGCAAATTGTTCTAAAAAGTGGATTTTATACTTCAATTTGTAGGAAAAGAGCTATATATCACCGATAAATAGCTAATATCATTGAAAACACTACATTTTATAGGTTTATAGCAATATGATAAGTAAAACTACTTGTATATATACAATAACGCTACAGTTTACAAGAAACTATGAAAAACGCTTGCAATATACCGTTATATCACAATAAATACCCTCTTACTCTTCTATTTATTAGCTTAATGTAAAGTAAGCTACTTATAGGTCCAAATTATTCTAAAAAAAGGATTGTATACTTCAATTTGTAGCAATACAGCTATATATCACCAATAACTAGCTAAAACCATTGAAAAGAACACATGTTGTGGGTATAAAGCATTATCATAAGGTATATTCCTTCTATTAATGATATAACACTACAATTAAGAAGAAACTATAAAAAACACGTATAATATACAGTTGTATCACAATATAGAGTCTCAAACTCCTATTATAAGCTTACAGTAGTTTAAAATAGCAATTTCTAACGAAAACAACTATAATTCAACATTTTGAATTTTTCTATCTAATCTCTATCTCTATTTCTTCTAAAAGGGCTGAATAATGTCAATTTTCGACATTTTTTAGCCCTTCAAAAATACATTAAAACACTTGAAAAAACGTTGTTTTTAAGAATAAAATTGATACATAAATTACATGAAAAATACATATTTTGAGCTCATAATATTGTAAAATATAGTTGTGTAAAAGTGCTGAATAATGTCAAATTTCGACATTTTTTAGGCTTTCAAAAATACATTAAAACACTTGAAAAAACGTTGTTTTTAAGATTAAAATTGATACATAAATTTTATGAAAAATACATATTTTTAGCTATTAATTTTGTAAAATATAGTTGCAGCAAATATAAAAAGCTATTTAGCTACAGATATAAAGAAATATATTTCAATTTGTAGAAAAAACAACTCTTCACTGATAACTAGCTAAAATCATTGAAAACACAACATTTTTTGGGTTTATAGCAATATGATAAGTAAAAGTACTTGTATATATACAATAACGCTACAGTTTACAAGAAACATAAAAAAAACGTTTGGCAATATATCGTTATATCACAATAAATAACCTCTTACTCTTCTATTTAATAGCTTATGTAATGTAAGCTACTTATGGTGCAAATTATGTTTAAAAAGAGGATTTTATACTTCAATTTGTAGGAAAACAGCTAATATCACTGATAACTAGCTAAAATCATGAAAACACTACATTTTATGGGTTATAGAAAATATAATAAGTATACTACTTGTATATATACAATACCGCTACAGTTTAGAATAAACTATATAAAATATAGTTGCAGCATATATAAAAAGCTATTTAGCTACAGATATAAAGAAATATACTTCAATTTGTAGAAAAAACAACTTTTCACTGATAACTAGCTAAAATCATTGAAAACACTACATTTCTTGGGTTTATAGCAATATGATAAGTAAAAGTACTTGTATATATACAATAACGCTACAGTTTACAAGAAACGAAAAATGCTTACAAATCCCGTTATATCACAATAAATAACCTCTACTCTTCTATTTAATAGCTTAATGTAATGTAAGCAAATTTATAGGTGAAAATTTATGCTAAAAAGAGGATTTATACTTCAATTTGTAGGAAAACAGCTGTATATCACCGATAAATAGCTAAGATCATTGAAAAACACTACATTTTATAGGTTTATAGCAATATGATAAGTAAAACTACTTGTTAAAATAAAAAAAACGCTACAGTTTACAAGAAACTATGAAAAACGCTTGCAATATACCGTTATCACAATATATAACCTCTGACTCTTCTATTTATAGCTTAATGTAATGTAAGCTACTTATAGGTGCAAATTATTCTAAAAGAGGATTTTACACTTCAATTTGTAGGAAAACAGCGGGTATATCACCGATAAATAGCTAAGATCATTGAAACACTACATTTTATGGGTTTATAGCAATATGATAAGTAAAACTACTTGTTATTATAAAAAAAACGCTACAGTTTACAAGAAACTATGAAAAACGTTTGCAATATACCGTTATATCACAATAAATAACCTCTTACTCTTCTATTTAATAGTTAATGTAATGTAAGCTACTTATAGGTGCAAATTATTCTAAAAAGAGGATTTTATACTTCAATTTGTAGGAAAAAAAGCTATATATCACTGATAACTAGCTAAAATCATTGAAATTATTATATTTTAGGGGTTTTATAGCAATATAATAAGTAAAAATACTTGTATATTTACAATAACGCTACAGTTTAGAAGAAAATATGAAAAACGCCTGCAATATACCGTTATATAACAATAAATAACCTTTTACTCTTCTATTAATAGCTAATGTAATGTAAGCTACTAATAGGTGCAAATTGTTCTAAAAGAGGATTTTATACTTCATTTGTAGGAAAATAGCTATATATCACCGATAAATAGCTATATCATTGAAAACATACATTTTATGAGTTTATAGCAAAATGATAAGTAAAACTACTTGTATATATACAATAACCCTACAGTTTAAAAGAACTATGAAAAACGCTTGCAATATACCGTTATATCACAATAAATACCCTCGGGACTCTTCTATTTATTAGCTTAATGTAAAGTAAGCTACTTATAGGTCCAAATTATTCTAAAAAAAGGATTGTATACTTCAATTTGTAGCAATACGCTATATATCCCCGAAAACTAGCTAAAATCATTGAAAAGAACACATTTTGTGGGTAAAAAGCATATCATAAGGTATATTCCTTCTATAATGATATAACACTACATTAAGAACAAACTATGAAAAACACGTATAATATACAATTGTATCACAATATAGAGTCTCAAACTCTATTACAAGCTTACAGTAGTTTAAAATAGCAAAATTTTTAACGAAAACAACTATATTCCCCATTTTTAATTTCTCTATCTAATCTCTATCTCTATTTCTTCTAAAAGGGCTGAATAATGTCAATTTCGCATTTTTTAGCCCTTCAAAAATACATTAAAACACTTGAAAACGTTGTTTTTAAGAATAAAATTGATACATAAATTTAAATGAAAAATACATATTTTAAGCTCATAATATTGTAAAATATAGTTGGGTAAAAGTGCTGAATAATGTCAAATTTCGACATTTTTTTGGCTTCAAAAATACATTTAAAAAACTTTAAAACGTTGTTTTTAAGATTAAAATTGATACATAAATTTTATGAAAAATAAAATATTTTTAGCTATTAATTTGTAAAAATAGTTGCAGCAAATAAAATAAGCTATTTAGCTACAGATATAAAGAAATATACTCAATTTGTAGAAAAAACAACTCTTCACTGATAATAGCTAAAATCATTGAAAACACAACATTTTTTTGGGGTTTTTAGCAATATGATAAGTAAAAGTACTTGTATATTTTACAATACGCTACAGTTTACAAGAAATTATGAAAAATGCTTGCAATATACCGTTATATCACAATAAATAACCCCTTACTCTTCTATTTAATAGATTAAGTAATGTAAGCTACTTATAGTTTCAAAAATTTTTCTAAAAACAGGATTTTTATACTTCAATTTGTAGGAAAACAGCTATATATCACTGATAACTAAAACTAAATTCATTGAAAACACTACATTTTATGGGTTTATAGCAATATAATAAGTAAAACTACCTGTATATATACAATAACGCTACAGTTTAGAAGAAAAATATGAAAAACACTTGCAATATACCGTTTTATCACAATAAATAACCTCTGACCCCTTTTTATTTAATAGCTTAATGTAATGGAAGCTACTTATAGATGCAAATTATTCAAAAAAGAGGATTTTATACTTCAATTTGTAGGAAAACAGCTATATATCACTTTATAATAGCTACGATCATTTAAAACACTACATTTATGGGTTTTATAGCAAAATTTTAAAAAGTATCACTACTTGTATAATACAATAACGCTACAGTTTACAAGAAACTATGAAAAACGGTTGCAATATACCGTTATATCACAATAAATAACCTCTTACTCTTCTATTTATTAGCTTAATGTAATGTAAGCTACTTATAGGTGCAAATTATTCTAAAAAGAGGATTTTACACTTCAATGGTAGGAAAACAGCTGTATATCACCGATAAATAGCTAAGATCATTGGAAAACACTACATTTTATGGGTTTATAGCAATATGATAAGTAAAACTACTTATATATATACAAAAAACGCTACAGTTTACAAGAAACTATGAAAAACGCTTGCAATATAACGTTATATCACAATAAATAAACTCTTACTCTTCTATTTAATAGCTTAAGTAATGTAAGCTACTTATAGGTGCAAATTATTCTAAAAAGAGGATTTTATACTTCAATTGTAGGAAAACAAACTATATTCACTGATAACTAGCTTAAAAATCATTGAAATTATTACATTTTATGGGTTTATAGCAATATAATAAGTAAAAAAACTTGTAATTTACAATAACGCTACAGTTTAGAAGAAGCTATGAAAAAACGCCTGGGAATATACCGTTATATAACAATAAATAACCTTTACTCTTCTATTTAATAGCTTAATGTAATGTAAGCTACTAATAGGTGCAAATTGTTCTAAAAAGAGGATTTTATACTTCAATTTGTAGGAAAATAGCTATATATCACCGATAAATAGCTAATATCATTGAAAACACTACATTTTACGGGTTTATAGCAATTTAATAAGGAAACACTACTTGTATATATACAATAACGCTACAGTTTACAAGAACTATGAAAAACGGTTGCAATATACCGTTATATCCAAAAAAATAACCTCTACTTTCTATTTATTAGCTTAATGTAAAGTAAGCTACTTATAGGTCCAAATTATACTAAAAAAAGGATTGTTACTTCATTTGTAGCAATACAGCTATATATCACCAAATAACTAGCTAAAACCATTGAAAAGTACACATTTTGTGGGTATAAAGCATTATCATAAGTATATTCCTTCTATTAAGATATAACACACAATTAAGAAGAAACTATGAAAAAACACGTATAATATACAATTTTACACAATATAGAGTCTCAAAATCCCATTATAAGCTTACAGAGTTTAAAACAGCAATTTTCTAACGAAAACAACTATAATTCCACATTTTGAATTTCTCTATCTAATCTCTATTTTCTATTTCTTCTAAAAAGGGCTGAATAATGTCAATTTTCGACATTTTTTTTAGCCCTTCAAAAATACATTAAAAACACTTGAAAAAACATTTTTACGAATAAAATTGATACTAAATTACATGAAAAATAAAATATTTTAAGTCATAATATTGTAAAATATAGTTGTGTAAAAGTGCTGAATAATGTCAAATTTCGACATTTTTTAGGTTTTCAAAAATACATTAAAACACTTGAAAAAAACGTTGTTTTTAAGATTAAAATTGATACATAAATTTTATGAAAAATACATATTTTTAGCTATTAATTTTTGTAAAATATAGTTGCAGCAAATATAAAAAGCTATTTAGCTACAGATATCAAGAAATATACTTCAATTGGTAGAAAAAACAACTCTTTACTGATAACTAGCTAAAATCATTGAAAACACTACATTTTTGGGTTATAGCAATATGATAAGTAAAAGTACTTGTATATATACAATAAACGCTACAGTTACAAGAAACTATGAAAAACGCTTGCAATATACCGTTATATCACAATAAATAACTCTTACTCTTCTATTTAATAGCTTAATGTAATGTAAGCTATTATAGGTGCAATTATGCTAAAAAAGGATTTATACTTCAATTTGTAGGAAAACAGCTATATATCACTGATAACTAGCTAAAATCATTGAAAACACTACATTTTATGGGTTTATAGCAATATAATAAGTAAAACTACTTGTATATATACATAACGCTACAGTTTAGAAGAAACTATATAAATATAGTTGCAGCAAATATAAAAGCTATTTAGCTACAGATATAAAGAAATATACTTCATTTGTAGAAAAAACAATCTTCACTGATAACTAGCTAAAATCATTGAAAACACTACATTTCTTGGTTTATAGCATATGATAAGTAAAAGTACTTGTATATATACAATAACGCTACAGTTTACAAGAAACTGTGAAAAATCTTGCAATATACCGTTATATCACAATAAATAACCTCTTACTCTTCTATTTAATAGCTTAATGTAATGTAAGCTACTTATTTGGTGCAACATTATGCTAAAAAAGGATTTATACTTCAATTTGTAGGAAAACAGCTGTAAAATCACCGATAAATAGCTAAGATCATTGAAAACACTACATTTTATAGGTTTATAGCAATATGATAATAAAACTACTGTATATATACAAAAACGCTACAGTTTACAAGAAACTATGAAAAACGCTTGCAATATACCGTTATATTACAATAAATAACCTCTTACTCTTCTATTTTATTAGCTTAATGTAATGTAGCTACTTAAGGTCAAAATTATTCTAAAAAAAGGATTGTATACTTCAATTGAGGAAAACAGCTTATATAAAACAGATAAACTAGCTAAAATCATTGACAAGATACAATTTGAGGGTATAAAGCATTATCATTATAGTAAATTCCTTTATTAATGTATAAAAGTCAACAATTATAAAAATTGATGAAAACCGTTAATTTACAATGACACAATATAGTCTCAAACCCTACTTATAAATTACGAGTTAAAATAGCATTTTAGATGAAAACAACTATAATCACATTTGAATTTCTCTTACTAATCTCTAACCTCTATTTATCTAAAAGGTGAAAAAGTCAATTTACAATTTTATAAGCCTTCAAAAACATTTATAAAACATTGTAAAAAGCATTTTTAATATTAAAATGATCATAAATACTTATTGAAAATTCATTTTAAGCTCATTAATTATCTTAAAATATAGTTGTGATAAATGCTGAATGATGTCAATTTTTGCCACAATTTTAGCTTCAAAAATAATTAAAACGCTTGTAAAAAATTTTTTAATATTAAAATTAGATACATAAACTTTTAATGCAAATAATATTTTTAGACTATAATTTTAAAATGATGTTGCATGCAAATATAAACAGTATTTTAGCTACAAATAAATAAATATCTCATTTGTAGAAAAAACTATTCTTCATGATAACTAGACTAAAATTTGAAAAACACTAATTTTTTGGATTTTTAAAATATGTAAGAAAAGTTATTGTATATATAATAACGTACAGTTTACAAGAAACTTGAAAAAGCTTGCAATCTTACCGTATATACACAATTAAATAACCTTTACTTTTCTATTTAATAGCTTAATGTAAGTAAATACTTATAGGTGAAATTATTCTAAAAAAGAGGAATTTATACTTCAAATTTGCATACCGTAAATACAAGCTAATATCACCTTCATAACTAGCTAAATCTATGAAAAACTACATTTATGGTTTATAGCAAATAAATAAGTTAAAACTCATTGTAATAACAATAAGCTACAGTTAGAAGAAAACTATGAAAAACGCTTGCAATTTACGTTATACAATAAATAACGTAATATCTTCTATTTACTAGACTTAAGTAATGTTAGACTACTTATAGGTGCAAATTTCTAAAAGGTTTTATACTTCACTTGTAGAAAAACTCTTTATATTCACTGATTAATAGTACGATATTGAAATAAGTACATTTATGGTTAATAAGCAATTTAATAAGTATCACTATTTTATAAACAATAACCTACGTTTACAAGAACTATGAAAAACAGGTTTGCAATGACCGTTTATATCACAATTAATAGACTCTACCTTCATTTATTACTTAATGTAATGAAGCTACTTATAAGTGCAAATTATTGAAAAAAGGAATTCGTTTATTCACAATTTAAGGAAACAGCTTATTTCACGTAACTAGCTAAAATCATGAACTAAACACATTTTTGGGTATAAAGCATATGATAGTTTAAATTCTTTTATGATAAACACTACAATTAAGAAGAAACTATGAAAACACGTAATATAAATTGTAACCATTTGTAGAGTCTCATACTCTAGTATAAGCTTCAGTAGTTTAAAATAGCAATTTCTAACGAAAAAAAACTATAATTCCATATTTTGAATTTCTCTATCTAAACTCTATCTCTATTTCTTTTAAAAGGGTGAATAAGTAAATTTCGACCCATTTTTTTTAGCCCTCCAAAATACATTAAAAAACTTGAAAAACGTTGTTTTTAAAAATAAATTGATACATAAATTACATGAAAATACTATTTTAAGTATAATATTGAAAATATAGTTTTGTAAAAAATGCTGAAAAATGTCAAATTTCACATTTTTTTAAGCTTTCAAAAATACATTAAAAAAAAAACTTGAAAAAAAGTTGTTTTTAAGATTAAAAATTTTAAAATAAAAATTTTTTTTAAAAATACATATTTTTTTTTATAATTCTGTAAAAAATATTGCGCAAATATAAAAAACATTTGGGTAAGATATAAAGAAATATACTTCAAAGTAGAAAAAACAAAATCTTTACTGATAACTAGCTAAAAAACATTGAAAACACTACTTTTTTTGGGTTTTAAACAATATGATAAGTAAAAATAATTGTATATATCTAACGCTACAGTTTCAAGAAATTTTGAAAAATGCTTGCAATATACCGTTTTATCACAATAAATAACCCCTTACTCTTTTTTAATGTTATTGTAATGAAGCTACTTATAGTGCAGATTATGCTAAAAAAGGGGTTTTATACTTCAATTTTTTAGGGAAAACCGTTGATACACCGATAAATAGCTAAGATCATTGAAAAAAAATAAATTTTTTGGGTTTATAGCAATAATAATAAGTATCTACTTGTATATATACAATAAAGCTACAGTTTGAAGAACTATATAAATATAGTTGCAAAACATATATAAAAAACATTTTCTACAATATAAAGAAATATACTTCAATTTTAGAAAAAACAAATTTCACTGATAACGCTAAAAACTTGGAAAACACTACATTTTTTTGGGGTTTATAGCAATATGATAAATAAAAATACTTTTTATATATCAAAAACGCTACAGTTTACAAAAACTGAAAAATGCTTACCCTTACCGTTTTATCACAATAAAACCCTTACTTTCTATTTAATAGCTTTAAAGTTGTAAAACTACTTAAGGTGCAAATTATGTAAAAAAAGGATTTTATATTCAAATTTTTAGGAAAAAAAGCTGTATATCACCGATAAAAACTAAGATCATTAAACACTACATTTTTTGGGGTTTTTACAAAATGAAAGTAAAACTATTTTATAATACAAAAACGCTACAGTTTTTCAAGAAAAATATGAAAAACGCTTGCAATATACCTTAATCACAATAAATAAACCCCGACTCTTCTATTTATTAGCTTTAATGTAATGTAAGCTACTATAGGTGCAAATTTTCTAAAAAAAGGGTTTTACACTTCAATTTGTAGAAAACAGCTGTATATCACCGATAAATGCTAAATCTTGAAAAAACTACATTTTTTGGGGTTTTAGCATATGATAAGAAAACTACTTTATATATAAAAAAGTACAGTTTTTACAAGAAAATATGAAAACGCTTGCAAAATATACCGTTTTCACAATAATAACCTCTTACTCTTCATTTAATAGCTTAAGTAATTAAACTATTTTAGGTGCAAATTATTTTAAAAAGGATTTTATACTTTTATTTTAGGAAAACATATTATCACTGATAAATAGCTAAAAACATTGAAAATTTTTATATTTTGGGTTTTAGCAATATAATAATAAAAAAACTTGTATTTTACAAAAACGCTACGTTTTTTAAGAACTATGAAAAAAGCCTGAAATACCCTTTTAAAATAAAAACCTCTTACTCTTCTTTAAAAGCTTAATGTAATTAAGCTACTAAAAGGTGCAAATTTTTCTAAAAAAAGGATTTATACTTCAATTGTAAAAATAGCTATATATCCCGATAAATATAATACATTGAAACACTACATTTATAGTTTTTAGCAAAAAGATAAGTAAAACTACTTGATATATCAATAAACCCCACATTTTAAAAAAACTATGAAAAACGCTTGCAATATACCGTTTTAAACACAAAAAAAACCTTTTGACTCTTCATTTTTAGCTTAATGTAAAATAAGCTACTTATAGTCCAAATTTTTCTAAAAAAAAGGGTTGTTACTTCAATTTGTAGCAATACAGCTATATACCGAAAAATAGAAAATCATTGAAAAGAAAAATTTTTTGGGTATAAAGATTTTATAAGGGATATTCCTTCTTTAATGAATAACACACAAATTTAAAAACAAAAATAAAAAAAACGTATAATATACAAAATTTTATCCAATATAGAGTCCAACTCCTATTACAAGCTTTCAGTAGTTTAAAATAGCAATTTCTAAAGAAACAACTATAATTCCCATTTTGAATTTCTCTATTAATCTTATCTCTATTTCTTCTAAAAGGGGTGAATAATGTCAATTTTCGACATTTTTTTTCCCCTTTAAAAAAATTAAAACACTTTAAAAAACGTTGTTTTTAAAAAAAAATACATAAATTACATGAAAATAAAAATTTTTAAGCTCATAAATTGTAAAAAAAAAGTTGGGTAAAAAAATGCTGAAAAATGTCAAATTTTCGACTTTTTTTGGCTTTCAAAAAAAATTAAAAAACTTGAAAAAAATTTTTTAACTTTAAAAAAGGGGAAAAAATTTTTTTAAAACAAATTTTTAATAATTTTTTTTTAAAAAATTAAAAAAAATTATAAAAAAGCTAAATTAAAAATAAAAAAAACCCCCTTTTTTTAAAAACATTTAAAAACTTAAAAAAATTTTTTTTTCAAATTAAAAAATCCTTTTGGGCCCCTTTTTAAAAAAGATTTTCCCTTAAAAAAACAAAAAAAAACTCAATTTTGGAAAAAAATTTTTTAGGGTAAAATTTAAAAAAAATTTTAAAAATTAAAAATTTAAAAAAAATTAAAATAAAAACCCAAACCCCATTTAAAAAATTTTAAAATTTGGGAAAAAAATTTTAAAAAAAATTATTTTTTAAAAAGGATTAAATTAAATTTTAGGGGGAAAATTTTTAAAAATCTTTAAAGAAAAAATTTTAATTAAAAAAAATTAAAAAAAAACAAAAATTTTAAAAAATCCGTTAAAAAAATAAAAACCCAAAATTTTAATTTAAACAAAATAAACCTTTAATTTAAATTTTAAAAAAAATAAATTATTTGTAAAAAATTTAAAAATTTTATAAAAATTTTAAAAAAATTTTATTTAATGAAAGAAAAAAAAAAAAAAAAAAAAAAAAAACAAAATTTTAAAAAAACCCCAATTAAAAATTAAAAACCCCCCTTTGGGTTTTAAAAAAAAAATGTAAAACTTTATTTTAAATTTAATTTTAAAAAAAATAAATTTTAAAAAGGGAAAACCTTTTTAAAAAATACTATTTCAAATATTAATTTTTTTAAAAAAAATTAAAATTTTAAAAAATAAAATTTTTAAAAAAAAAAAAACCCAAAAAATTATAAAAATAAATTTTTATCCCTTTAAAAAAAATCCTTTTTTAATTTACAAAGGGAATTTTTAAAAAAAAATATTTAAAAAAGTTTTTTAAAAAAAAAAAAAAAAAAAAAAAATGAAAAATTTAAAAAAAAAAGGGTTTTTTCAAAAAAATAATTCTTTTTTAAAAACTTTTTTAAAAAAAAAATTAAAAGAAAATTTTGTTTTAAAAAATTTTAAATTAAACCCCCTTTTAAAAATTTAAAAAACCAAATTCAAAAAAACTTAAACCTTTTTTAAAAAATTTTAAATTTTCCAAATTTTTTAAAAGGTTTTAAAAATTTTTAACCAAAAAACAAATTAAAACTTAAAAAATTTTTAAAAAAATTTTTAAAAAAAATAAATTAAAATTTCCCCTTTAAAATTAAAAAATTAAAAAAGGTAAGAAAAAATTTTTTAAAAAATAAAAAATTAAAAATTTTTTTTTAAAATTTTTTTAAAATAAATTTTTAAAAAAATTTTTTTTTTAAAAAAAATTTTTAAAATTTAAAAAATTTTTTTTTTAAAAAAAAAATAAAAATTTTTTATTTTTAAAAAAAACATTAAAAAAAAATTAAAAAAATTTTTAAAATTTTAAAAAAAAAAATATTTTGTATAAAAAAAACCCAAATTTTAAAAACTAAAATTAAAAACTTTTTTTATTTAAAAACTTTTTTTTTAAAAAAAATTTAATTAAAATTAAAAATTTTTTTAAAAAAAAATTTTTAATATTTTTTTCCCTTAAAAAACCCTTTTTTTAAAAAAAAAAATTAAATTTTTTTAAAAAATTATAAAAATTTAAATTAAAATTTAAAAAGTTTAAAAAATATATAAAAATTGAAATTTTAAAAAAGGGGACAAATTAAAAAAATATTAAAAAAAAAATTCCGTTTAAAAAAATTAAAAAAAAATTTTTTTTAAACAAAAATTTAAAAAAATATTGTAAATTAAAAAAAATTTAAAAATTTTGAAAAAAATTCTTAAATACTAAAAACATTAAAACCTACTTTTTTGGGGTTAAAGCAATTAAAAAGTAAAATATTTTAATATCAATAAATTAAATTTTAAAAAAAAAAGTTTTAAAAAAAAAACTTTTTCATTAAAAAAATTTTTAAATTTTAAAAAATTTTTAAAAAAAATTTAAAAAAAAATTTTGGGAAAAAATATAAATAAAAAATTTTATAAAAAACCTTTGTTTAAAAATATAAAAAATTAAAATACTATATAAAAACCCCAAAAAAAATTTTAAAAAAGTTTAAAAACCATATCAATAAAATTTATTTCCATTTTAAAAAAAGGGGTTTTTTTAAAAATTAAAAAAGGGAAAAACCCAAAAAAAAGGAAAATAAAAAAATTTTTAAAATTAAAAAAATAATTTAAAATTTTTTTAAAAATTAATTTTTATACAAAAAACCCCTTTTTTAAAAAAATTTTTTAAAAAAAAGGAAATATATTAAAAAAAAAATTTTTTTTTTAAATTTTTTGGGAAAATTTTTTAAATAAAAAATTTAAAAAAAACCCAAAGGGAAGCAATAAAAAAATAAAACTTTTAAAAACAAAAATTTTTTTTTAAAAATTAAAATTTTAAAAAAAAAACCCCTTTTTTTTTAAAAAATTTTAAAACCCCTTTTTGGGAAAAAATAAAAATTTTAAAAATTTTTTTAAACCTAAATAAAATAGCAAAATTTAAAAAATTTATTTTAAACCCCCCCTTTGAAAAAAAAATTTTTAACCCAAAAAAAAAATTTTAAAACCCCAAATTTTGTTATAAAAATAAAAATTTTTTAAAATTTAAAAAATTTTTCAAAAAAAAAGTAAAAGGGAAAAAAAATTTAAAAAAATTTTAAAAAAAGAATATATGGAAAAAAATTTTAAAAGGTTTTTTTTCAAAAGGGGAAAAAAGAAAACATTTTTAAAACAAAAACAAATTTTGGGTTAAATTTTAAAATACCTTTAAAATAAAAACCTTTAAAAAAAATTTTAAAAATAATTTTCTTTATCCAAAATTTTTTAAAAAAAATTTTTTAATTTTAAAATTTTGTTTTTAAAAAAAAATTAAAAAAATTTTTTTAAAATTTTAAATTAAAATTTTAAATTAAAAATTTTTTTAAAAAAAAAAAAAATAAAATTAAAAAAAAAAAATTTTTTTAAAAAAATAAAAAAAAAAATTTAAAAAAATTTTTAAGTAAAATTTTTAAAATTTTAATTTTTAAAAATCAAAATTTAATTTTTTTTTAAAAAAAAATTTACCAAAAAATTTTTTTTTTTAAATTAAAAGAAAAAAATTTTTTAAAAAAAAAATTATTTTAAAATTATTTTAAAAAATTTTTTTTAAAAAAATTTTAAGTTAAAAATTTAAAAAATTAAATTAAATTTTTAAAAAATTTAAAAATTAAAAAATTTAAAAAAAATTTTTTTTTTTTTAAAAAAATTTTTTAATTTAATTTTAAGTTTTAAAATAAAAAATTTTTATTTTTTTAAAAAAAACTTAATTTTAAAAAAAATTTTGGGAAAAAAATTTTAAAAAAAAAATTTTTTTAAACAATTTTAAAAAAAAACCTTTTTAAAAATAAAAAATTTTTAAAAACCATTTAAAAATAACCTTTTTAAAAAAAAACCCCTTTTTTTAAATAAATTTTGTAAAATTAAAAAAAGGAAAATTTTTAAAAAATTTTTAAAAAAATTTTAAAAATAAAATTTAAAACAAAAATTTTTAAAAAAAATTTTTTTTAAAAATTTTAAAAAATTAAAAATTTTTTTTTTAAAAAAAATTTAATTTTTGAAAAACAAAAAAAACCCTTTTTTTTTAAAAAATTAATTACTCTTTATTTAAATTAAAAAAATTTAAAAATTTTAAAAAAGGTTTTAAACAATAAAACTTTTTAAAAAAAACCTATTTTAACAATTAAAATTTTTAAAATTTTAAAAACAATTTAAAAAACAAAAACCCTTAAAAAATTTAAAAATTAAAAAACCCTTTTTTAAAAAATTTTTTAAAAAAAAATTTTTAATTTTTAAAAAAAGGTTTTAAAAAATTTAAAAAAAGAAAATTACTTAATTTTTTTAAAAAAAATTATTCCTTTTTTTATAAATAAAAAAAATACTTTAAAATTTTTTTAAAAATACTTTAAAATTTTAAAAAACCCTTTTAAAAAAGAAAAAAAAATTTTAAATTTTTTTTTACAAAAAAATTAAAACTTTATTTTTTTTTAAAAAAGTTTAAAAAATTTTTAAAAAAGGGTTTCTTAATTTAAAAAAAAATACCCCTTTTTTGAAAAAAATTTAAATTTTAAATTTTTTTTTAAGGATTTTAATAATAAAAAACAAAAAAGGTTAAAAACAAAAACCTAAAATCCCTTTTCATTTTAAATTTTTTATTTTTTTTTTTTTTTTAAAAAAAAAAAAATTTTTTGAATTTAAAAATAAAATTTTAAATTTCTAAAAAATTAAAAAGAAAATTTTTAAAAAAAAATAATTCTTTTAAAAATTAAAATTTTTAAAAAAAAAAACCTAAAAAAAAATTTTTAAGTTAAAAAAATAAAACCCTTTAAAAAACCTTTTAAAAAAAAATTTTCCCTTTTTATTTTTTTTTAAAAATTTATTTTTAAAATTTTAAAAAATTTTAATTTTTTCAAAAACAAAAAAAAAAAATTTTTTAAAAAAATTTTTAAAATTTTTAAAAAATAAATTTTTTTTTTGAAAAAATTTTTTAAAAAAATTAAAACATTAAAAAATTTTTAATTTTTTAAAAAAAAAAAATTTTTTTTAAAAAAAAATTTTTTAAAAAAAATTTTAAAATTTTAAAAAAATTTTAATTTTTATTTTTTTAAAAAATTTAAAAATTAAAAAATTTTTAAATTAAAAAAAATTTTAAAAAAAAAATTTTTTTTTTTTAAAAAAAAAAAAAAAAACTATTTTTTTAAATTAAAAAAATTTTTAAAATTTTAAAAAATTTAAAAATTTTTTAAAAAAAAAAACAAAAATTTTTTTTAAATTTTAAATAAATTTTTTGAAATATATTAATTTAATTTTTAAAAAAAGGGAAAAAAAGCTAATATAAAAACAAAAACCCGTAATCACAATAAATAACCTCTACTCTTCTATTTATTAGCTTAATGAATGTAAGCTACTATAGGTCCAAATTATTCTAAAAAAGGATTGATACTCAATTGTAGCAATACAGCTATATATCCCCAAAACTAGCTAAAACCATTGAAAGAACACATTGTGGGTATAAAGCATTATCATAAGGTATATCCTTCTATTAATGATATAACACTACAATTAAAGAAGAAACTATGAAAAACACGTATAATATACAATTGTATCACAATATAGAGTCTCAAACTCCTATTATAAGCTTACAGTAGTTTAAAATAGCAATTTCTAACGAAAACAACTATAATTCCACATTTTGAATATCTCTATCTAATCTCTATCTCTATTTCTTCTAAAAGGGCTGAATAATGTCAATTTTCGACATTTTTTAGCCCTTCAAAAAAACATTAAAACACTTGAAAAAACGTTGTTTTTAAGAATAAAATTGATACATAAATTACATGAAAAATACATATTTTAAGCTCATAATAGTGTAAAATATAGTTGGGTAAAAGTGCTGAATAATGTCAAATTTCGACATTTTTTAGGCTTTCAAAAATACATTAAAACACTTGAAAAAACGTTGTTTTTAAGATTAAAATTGATACATAAATTTTATGAAAAATACATATTTTTAGCTATTAATTTTGTAAAATATAGTTGCAGCAAAATAAAAAAGCTATTTAGCTACAGATATAAAGAAATATACTTCAATTTGTAGAAAAAAACAACTCTTCACTGATAACTAGCTAAAATCATTGAAAACACTACATTTTTTATGGTTTATAGCAATATGATAAGTAAAAGTACTTGTATATATACAATAACGCTACAGTTTACAAGAAACTATGAAAAACGTTTGCAATATACCGTTATATCACAATAAATAACCTCTTACTCTTCTATTTAATAGCTTAATGTAATGTAAGCTACTTATAGGTGCAAATTATGCTAAAAAGAGGATTTTATACTTCAATTTGTAGGAAAACAGCTATATATCACTGATAACTAGCTAAAATCATTGAAAACACTACATTTTATGGGTTTATAGCAATATAATAAGTAAAACTACTTGTATATATACAATAACGCTACAGTTTAGAAGAAAACTATATAAAATATAGTTGCAGCAAATATAAAAAGCTATTTAGCTACAGATATAAAGAAAATATACTTCAATTTGTAGAAAAAAAAACTCTTCACTGATAACTAGCTAAAATCATTGAAAAAAACTACATTTTTTGGGTTTATAGCAATATGATAAGTAAAAGTACTTGTATATATACAATAACGCTACAGTTTACAAGAAACTATGAAAAATGCTTGCAATATAACCGTTATATCACAAAAATAACCTCTTACTCTTCTATTTAATAGCTTAATGTAATGTAAGTACTTATAGGTGCAAATTATGCTAATAAGAGGATTTATACTTCAATTTGTAGGAAAACAGCTGTATATCACCGATAAATAGCTAATATCATTGAAAACACTACATTTTATGGGTTTATAGCAATATGATAAGTAAAACTACTTGTATATATACAAAAACGCTACAGTTTACAAAAAACTATGAAAAACGCTTGCAATATACCGTTATATCACAATAAATAACCTCTGATCTTCTATTTATTAGCTAATGTAATGTAAGCTACTTATAGGTGCAAATTATTCTAAAAAGAGGATTTTACACTTCAATTGTAGGAAAACAGCTGTATATCACCGATAAATAGCTAAGATCATTGAAAACACTAATTTTATGGGTTATAGCAATATGATAAGTAAAACTACTTGTATTATATAACAAAAAAACGCTAAGTTTACAAAAACCTTTTTAGCTAATGTAAGTAATTAA
>JACEEZ010016669.1:2500-22500 GCA_016584305.1 Chionoecetes opilio
ATTCTTTTTCCCCAAGAGACAAGGTGCTTGCCAGCCAGTGGCTCAGAAAATCAAACGGGACAATTTTTCACCGACGGCCAGTAGCAAGGTGAGTCTATGATCTTTGTAGTATTTGTAGTAGCTTTATTAGCTAATAATGAAAGAAGTGAGACAGTAAGTCTAGCATATCTAGCATACTTATAAGGCATACAAAACGAAATGTTTGTAGCATTACAAATGGTGGATGTCACAAAAAATATTACTAATATTTTGAGAATTATCATTTGGGTTGTGTTAAGTTCATAATTCACCTCCGTCACAGCTAGTGGGATCATGCTGCTTTGGCTGACTATGTTTTTGAACTAATGAAGGATTAGCAGCTGGCACTCGTGGAGAATGTGGTTCATGAATGTGGGTGTTTCGCGAAATATTGTCAGCGCGAAATCCTGTAGACCCCTCCATTCGTCTCTCTTATTTCACTGGTTTTACACTTAACTGCTGCCCTGATACATGTTACAAGCCACATAGAGGCACTAGCTTTCCATGAGAACACTTACAAGTAATAATAGTTACTCATATAACTAAAATATTCACTTCAAAAGTAAAGCCTTTTCAGATGTAGGTTTCAGGTTCAGATATCTTTTGTCTGAATACCAGTGCATCTAACTACTCTCATAAAATAATATGTATCTCAGTGTACTCTGTAACATACTTTAGGGCAGCAGTTATGCTGTAAAACCAGTGAAATATGGAGGGGTCTACAGGATTTCGCGCATTGACAACATTCCGTACAAAATCAGGACCCACATTCTCCCACGAGTGCCTAGCAGCCCCTGAAAGAATGGTGATATAAAAGTAATTCACTTACTGATTATCCATTGGTATCCATACTAGAGATGTGATGAAGTGTGGGGGTAACACCTTAGTATCGGTGATTTTTTTCTGATTCCTGAAGTGTTGTGGGTGTTTTTTGCTTGATCACCCCGTTTTGTGCTTATATTTGTGAATGCTCTTGTGAAATGTCTTGGCTTTCCTGCTTGCTAATCAATGTTCTTGCTGGTTTCTTATTTTCCACATCAGTAAAAAATTTTGTTTCTTCACATCTGCATCCTGTTAAATCTGCTAGGAGTAAAAAATGTTGCAAGTTTTTAAGCATTTGTCAGTGTGTTGTCTTGTAGAAATTTTAAGGTGTTCCTATGTCTTTATATTCCTCACACGTAATAGGAGTGTTCTAAAGTTTCCTGCAGTCCAGTGTTTACATGTCGTGCATGCTGTGTTCCCGAGGGTGTGTCTGTTCTTGTAGTTTAGTTTAGTTTCAGGTATTGCTTCTGCATCTTATCAAAGTGTAGTGGATTCATCATTTATCATAAAAGATTTTCTTTTATGTGTGTTTTGTATGTTATGTAAAGTCTAGTGTCTTTTTTCAATTTGTTCTGCTTTCCCTTCTTGGTATCATGCTCTTTAATTTTTCAGTTATTTCGTGTTGTGTACTATACCAAGTTGGTATATGTTGGTATTATGCTCTTTTAAAAAAACTGTTGACTGTTTCACTTGCTCTTGCTGCTAAGATGAGTTTCAATGTCATGTTTAGGGCACCCCGATTCACTTGTGCTAAAATAATGCCATCATCTGCATAAAACAAGGGAGGGATAAAGCATATCCATCTTTAAATCCAATTTTGTTTGGTTCAGGTGTAGGATGGGTGATATAATGTTATCATTTTAAGACAGTGATGTTTAACCATTGCAACCGTGCCTTATTCCGCTGGTGACATCCATGTTTGTTATGATCTCATTGTTTAGATACAGGAGGGTCTTGTCCATTTAGGTATATGTCACTTTTGACGTCAATTATGTGTGATGTAGCCTGAACTTTTTTAGGCATTCAATTAGGGGCTTTCTTTTCACACTGTCAAAGTTTTCTTGAAATCTATAGCGATGGTTATTAATAGTCTCTTTTATCTTGAAAGACCACCACCACCACCACCACCACCTCTACACAACCACCACCACCACCACCACCACACCCACCCCCACCACCACCCCACCACCACCACCACCCAACCCAACCACAACCACAACCACAACCACAACCACAACCACCACCTCAACCACAACCACAACCACAACCACCACCACCACCACCACAACAACAACAACAACAATACTACCACCACCACCACCGCACCACCACCACCACCACCACAACACCACCAACACCACCACCACCACCCCACCAAACCACCCCCACCTTTACCCCAACCACCACCACCACCAACCACCACCACCACCAAAACCCCCACCACCACCACCACCACCACCACCTCTACCCCAAACCACCACAACCACCACCACCCCACCACCCACCACACCACCTCTACCACCACCACCACCACCACCACCACCACCAACCCAAAACCACCACCCCCACCACCACCACCAACCCACCACCCACAACAAAATACCCCCACCACCCCCACCACACCACCACCACCACCACCACAAAACAACAACACCACCACCACCACCCCCACCACCACCACCACCCCCACCACACCCACCACCACCACCACCACCCCACCCCCACCACCACCACCACAACAATACCACCACCACCACCACCACCACAACACCACCACCACCACCACAACACCACCACCACCACCTCTACCAAACCACCCCACCACCACCACCACCCCCACCACCTCTACCACAACCACCACCACCACCCCCCCCCCACCACTACCCAACAACAAACACAATACCACAACCACCACCACCACCACCCCCACCACCACCACCCCACCACCACCATCACCACCACCAAACCCCCCCCACCATCCCCACCACCCCCACCACCACCCTTGATGATAAAGACAGGGATTCAGATTAACGACATAATTAAGAGCGTGAACTGAGAAAGTAAACCTGTACGGGGAGCGGAGCGGGTCGAGCGTGCGGGATCCTCATGGTGTGACGTCACGGGCGATCTATCAATCCTTGTCATCTCGGTGGCCACGCTATAACCCATACCCACCCACTCCAGCCAGAAGAAAATGATGCGTTCCCGCAATGCCCAACTAGAGAATTCATGAACACAAACTTTAACAAGCCAGACCTGCAGAAACAGTGTCGTAAGTTGGGTCTCAAACATATATGGGTTACAAAGAGCGAGCTTATATATATGATACTCAAGAATCCCCAAGCATCCAGTTCCGCATCTGACGATTCTGAAGGAGAGGAGGCTGAGGTGGATGTACAGAAAATGGCCAGAGATATTGAGAATATCAAAGCTAGGCTCGAGACGAAGGATATGGAGATCCAGCTGCTCAACGTGGAGATCAAGACGGCCTACGAAACAATCAAGGTTCTCCAGCAACGAGTAAATGAATTGGACCAACAGAACAACCGTAGCAGCATAGGACAATCCCAGACAACGACGGTTGTTCCACCATCCTCCCACTGCCTTCTACCTTCCACACGTCTCAGACAGCCCCGAGTAAACGGTCACTACTACAACTTTTGATCTGTGACGGGCTGTGGTTCAGTAAGGGCCCTGTCAGTTAGTGACCACCATCGGGATTTATATACCAGGGGTCACTGCTGCAGGGGGCATTGAAGTGCACGGCGTCCTACTTGGAAAGTGCACTACCGCAGTGGATTGAAACGGAGCTGGGGCCTGATTGACTACTGCCTCCCAAGAAAGCGCCAGGCAAGGCTGCCGCACCACCCTTGAACTTCCACACTGAGCCTACACCAACACTACATTAGACCTCATAACACACACAGATAGCCCCGAGTTAACGGTTACCACTACTACTCTCGACCTGTGACGGGCTGTGGTTCAGTTAGGGTCCTGACAGTTAGTGACCACCATCGGGATTTAAGGTACCAGGGGTCACTGCTGCAGGAGGCATTGAAGTGTACGGCGTCCTACATGGAAAGTACACAATCCGCAGTGGATTGAACGGAGCTGGGGCCTGATTGACTGCTGCCTCCCAAGAAAGCGCCAGGCAAGGCTGCCGCACCACCCTTGAACCTCCACACTGTGTTCACACCATTACAAAACACACATAACATGACCTATCTATCAAGCACTAAACCTACCCCCACAAACTAGTAGTAGTTAGCCATAGATTACAGCTTTCAACTTTCCTCACAAATTCCATGCAGTTTTTCTATATTGCATGGTATCACTTCTTTTCCGGCCAGCTTCGGCTGGAGGGATGGGTGGGTGGGGAGGAGCCTTCTACTTCCTATCCTTTCTCTCTTATTATCTAGTTAGTGTAGTGTAGTTAAAGCAAACAACCTTGTAAGGACCTATCGGTCTGTTGCTGTTTGTGTTTCCTTTGTATTCTTTTGTATACTGGGAGATACTAACCTACGACGAGTCTCTCGCTCCGACCTGGGTGAAAACTGCTCTGTTAAAACCATTGACGGCGCAAACATCGATTTACTCAGAAGCTGGGTAACAGAACAACTCAACCGGACCCCTACAGAGGGTATTATATACTGTGGCATTAACGACATTTTAGACGAGACACCGCCTGAAAACATTCTAGATAATCTAGGCTCATTGCTTAGTGATTTAAAGGAGAAAAACTGCAATATGAAAACATATGTATGTCAGATAGTGCCACTTACAGTGTCACAAGAAAATAAAGCCAATATAGAAGTTTACAACGAACATCTACTCAAATGGGGTGAATCTAATGGCGTAACAATTATAAAGACAATACCAAAATTTACGCTTAGCACAGAGGAACTAGATGATCTGTGTTTTGAATTAGACGGAGATAGATCTATGTTAAACAGATTAGGTGTTATCAGATTATTAAGTGCGATTGCAACACAATGTCCCGAATTCCAATTGTGCAAAAACTGGAATTTAGTAAGGAGATCGCAAAATCTCTATAGTATGAATACAAATTATGAAATTTTGCACACACGACAGTTCCCTCAACTGGGCCCCCCCAACCCTTGCTCTACGCCTATGCCCGGCCCGTCCTTTACCCGGTACCCTCCACCCGGGTGGACACCCCGCGGTGCTGTACCGCCTGGGCCTGATCGTCCATACAGCTCAGTGCACCGTGATGCTGCGCCGCGACCCCGCGGCGTCACTTCATGGCCCCACACCATACAAAGGGGTCAACAAGTATTCAATGGAGGAGGAGCCCGCCATACCTCACCATCTGACTGGCGACGGAACGGTGGTTACAACCAAGGGCCAGGACCTGACTACCGCCACACCATCAACACCAATACCCACCCCACGCTGTACTCATCCCACCATACCGGGACAAAACACGGATGTTATAATTGTGGAGAATTTAACCATCGCCAGGATAAGTGTAGGTTTGACTATAGATTGAAATGTGGAATCTGTCATAGATTTGGACACAAGCAAAGGTTGTGTCGAGACTTCAGTTCATAGGATGTTGGCGAGGAAGGTATAGCCGGGATAGTCAACGTCGACAAAAGGGATAACTTAATCATAGATCACATTAACGCACAGAGTCTTGTATAGCCAATAAGGATGAAATATGTCTTCTAGTTAATGAGCGGAAAACTGATGTTTTATGTGTGAGTGAAACATGGCTCACTCCTGAGGTTTTAGATGTGAATATTACCATACCTAATTATAATGTGTATAGATGTGACAAAGGTAGAGGAGGTGGTGTTTGTATCTACGTCAAGGAAATTTTTACCGTTACCCCAATTGATATAAATGTTGAAAGACCAGGAGGAGTGGGGGATATATGGGTCACGGTACAATGCCGTAAACTTCCTTCTGTTATCATAGGATGCCTGTACCGTCATCCACATTCTAGCTTACACACGTTGATTATGTAACGGATATTTTTAATGTTATACGCTTGCGTAACAAACCATTCAATGTACTTGGAGATTTTAATTGAAATATTTTATTGAAGAATAACAAGATGGAAAGAATTATTACTAATACTAAATTGACCCAATTAATTGATAAGCCTACACGAATTACTTCCCACTCCACGACATTATTGGACATTATTGTGACAAATAAGCCTGATTTAGCTATTCATCACGATGTAATTCCTTGTCCTGTCGCTGATCATGATCTTGTTACCGTCACACTGGGCATTCGAAAGCCAAAGCGACAACAATCTACTATTAGAACTTTCAAAAACTAAGCCACTATTCTCCTGAAACATTGTGTAATCTACTAAGAGGAGAAGTTCATACTTTGAATACAATTTTTACAACTGATAATGTCGATACGCAAGTACATTTATTTAATGAAGTATTCCATAAATGTTTGGATTCATGCGCACCCTTGGTAACAAAAGAAGTACGAAGGCCTTTTGCCCCGTGGATTACTGAAGACCTTAAAGCTATAATGCAGCAAAGAGACTGTGCACAGAAAGATCTTAAAGAAGACAGAAATAATGTTAATTTGCAGACTAATTATAAAAACCTAAAAAGGCAAGTCAGAGGATTGTTTCGGCAAGGTAGATCAGAATATTATAATAAAAAATTAGAGGAAAGTAGAGGAAACAGTAAAGCCACGTGGAGGACTATAGGGGAGTTGATTCCTAACGCCAAAAACAAGAATGTTAAGCCATCAGCAAACAATAACGGTGACGCAGAGGGTATCAAGCGCAAAGCTGAATGTTTTAATAAATATTTTTCTGAAGTGGGAAAAGTCACCTTTGAGAAATCTCAGCAGAATCTAAGTAGTTATGATGCAGTACTACAACCAGTAAACACCGAAACTTATACTAATAATTTTGATGCTATGTCTAGACCTGTGCCTACAAATTGGGATACAGTAACTCTAGTTATTAAGCATATGAAGAACACTAACTCCCATGGATCTGATGGCATCCCAACGTTGGTTCTTGAAAGACTCCCTCCCTATCATTATAACATACCTAACTTGCATTGTAAATACTTCTATTGTAACAGGTGATTTTTCCCGCAGCACGGAAGCACTCTATTGTTGTTCCTATCTTCAAGGCTGGTAACATGAATGAACCTAACAACTACCGCCCTATTTCTCTCCTACCAATTATTTCCAAGGTACTAGAAAAAGTAATCGCATCTCAGCTCACCCAGTACTTAGAGACCAATCGCCTCCTTAGTAAAACTCAACATGGCTTTAGGACCGGCTTGTCTACGGATTCAGCTCTTTTAAAACTTTCTAACAAGTTATATTCAAATATTGATACAAACAAGGTCTCCCTCATTACCCTCTGTGACTTATCCAAAGCATTCGACAGCGTCAGCCATGATATATTAATAAATAAATTGTTCAAGTTAAACATCGACTCCTTCTGGTTTCAAAGCTATCTCAGCGGCAGGACACAATCCGTACGTATAGAAAAATGAATATCTGAGAAGACAGGAATATCCCATGGCGTTCCCCAAGGGTTTGTACTAGGTCCTATTTAATTTATAATTTATGCAAATGATCTCTCGTCCTTCTTTTCTGAATGTGAAATTATACAATATGCAGATGACACCCAGTTAATTCACACAGGCAGTGTCAACAATATACAAGACTTAATGCTTAGGAGCGAAGAATCACTAAAGAAAGCACAACAGTATTTTCACAGGAATGACCTAATGTTAAACGCCAAAAAGACTTAATGTATGTTTATAGGAACACGAGGACTTTTGTCACAGATTCCCCCTGACATATGCATGCATGTTGACGGGAATCTAATTATCCCTAGCAGATCATTAAAGAACTTGGCATACACTTTGACAACCATATGCAGTTTAATGAACACATCGACGCATTGTACAGGAAAACCTATGGAACCATTGTCCACATAAACAGACTCCGAGACTATTTTAACCAGACCACCAGGATCTCAATAATACAGTCACTGGTCCTAAGTATACTGAATTATGGCATCAAGATTTGGGGAGCATCCAACATCACACATATATAACGTGTGCAAAGGCTCCAAAACTTTGCAGCAAAAGCTGCTTTAGGAGGGGCTGCAAAGCACAACCATGTCACACCCTACTTAAAAGACCTTGGATGGCTGAAAATAAATGAAAAATATCACTATGAGCTAGGAGTAGCCGTGTACAATATAGTTAATAATAGAGTACCTGACTGGTTGTTTTCACTGCCCAAAGTGACAGATATGTACGAACAACCAGTCAACACTAGACAACAGCAACAACTCCATGTGCCAAAATGCAACACATGTTTGGGAACAAGGTCCCTTCATGTGGCTGGACCTGCTTTCTGGAACAGCTTTGCCAAGCCAAGTTAGAGATGCTACCTCCTTGCACACTTTTAAAAGTCACTTGAAAAATCACCTTTAATGTAAACAATTCTTACTCTAATTTTTGACGTCCATACCTGAAATGTATTTTAATCTAAACTAACATCTTTTTTATAACTTTTACTGTATGTTTTTATATTGTAACTTTTAGGAAGTCTTTCATTTTATTTATGTTTTCATTAGGATTTTAATGTTTTACAATTTGTTATGTTTTCTAATATTTTTATTTATATATAGACAATGTTCTGCCTTTAACACATGTTATCTTATTCAGAAATATTGTAAGACTCATATTACTATGTTAAAAGAATAGCCATTGTAACAATGGAAATAAGATTCTGATTCTGATTCTGATTCTCTCTCTCTCTCTCTCTCTCTCTCTCTCTCTCTCTCTCTCTCTCTCTCTCTCTCTCTCTCTCTCTCTCTCTCTCTCTCTCCCCCCCCCATAAGGTATTCGTCTCTGCCTCGACATTCTGATCCTCTGAAAGACTTCTGAAATTACACGAAGTGATCCTGGACCTCGCCTGTAGACCCGTATGCAAAATGGTGTTGGGTTGATTTCTCACTTGATCATGGTTAATGGGTCCCTGGACATGAAAAATCACCGAGGTGCTTGTCCGCCATAGCGCCACGGATGCCGCTACGGCCAAATCAAATATGGCCACCGCCAGCCTAGATAAAAATATAACTTTTTCTTATTTGGAATAGATACACGTGTAATACCTCTAATCCTACTAATTTGAGGGTGAGGAATTCATTTCTGGTGTTGTTTTGAACATTCGGGGTCATCTTGACCTTCAAATGTCAGGAAAATTAATGGCACATGAATTTACCACTTTTTATTCAAAGTGAGTCTTACGTTTTGTTTTTCTGTTTCTTTTCAGGCATGTGCATGATGTTCTGGAATGTTTGAAGTTTCAACTCGCTGATCATCATGGAATATTCTGCATTACCAGGACCCAGTAGGATGCATTTGGTCCCCTCAATTGAAGAGGAGGACGTAGTCAATCCAATAATATGCATTAGTTGTCAAGAAGTTAACAAAGTACCTGTAACTAATGAAAAAAAGGGACGTGCAAGAATGAAAAGAGCTGCAAAAAATCGTAATGATGTTGTTTCAAAGCGTATCAAAAGTGTTATAGGGGATGAAGAGAAGTCTGATGACAGTGGTATGTTTGTTTACCATAATACCAACAAATGCTACAAATCTTACACACATTCTGGCAAACTGAAAGCTATTGAGGAAAAGAACACCAGAATTGAAGAGCCTATGGTGTGTGACACAGAAGTTGAGTATTCTGAAAGTGTTGGATTTAGGAAAACCCTTCGTAAAAGTGTCGTACCTTGTGCACCTCCGAGCTGCGACAAGGATCCAAGAACATTGCCCTGCGTCATATGTACAAAAGTCGAACACAAGAAATGCCGAGACAAATTCAGAATCTGCGAGTATGTTAGTGCCAAGAAATTCATTGATGCTGTAAAGCATAACAAAGACGATGTTTTTACACGAATTGCAGACCGAGTAGAGGCGACAAAGGCAGCTCTGTTAAATCAGTCGTTTCTGCAGATATATATTGCCACAACCTCTGCCGTCAAAACTACATGCGTAAATACGAACATTACGTCAGACCTGAAGCACTGGAAAGACTGGCTATCACCTATACCAAGTGTGTACTGTTCAGGCGTACTATCCCATATATTGACAAACTTTTGACGAGGGGAGAGTGTTGCACTATGACTGAGATTGTAGAGTTTGCATCGAGTCTGCTGCAGGACGGCGAGGTGCTTACAAGTACCTTTCAAAACCGTGATATGAAACAGCTGATCATATCCCATTATGGTGAATCGGTCAAAATCTGTCCAAACAGTAGAGTGAATGAACCTGACATTTTCTTTTCATCTGACATCACAGCTGCTGACCTAGCCATCAAGTTGAAAAATCAGGACATAATGCGAGAGGCTGGCAGCAAGTTGAGAGACTCACTCATGGATGTCGATTTTGGTCTGCAAGACAGCTTATGTGACAGTACTGACTTAAAGGCATCATGGGAGGGAACAATGATGCCAGCGCCTCTTCTCACATTTTTAGCAACTCTGTTCAAGGTCCCGAAACACAAGCTCTTCCGAAGTACTATTAAAGACCTAGAGGAGCTTATCCAGCCTCTCGTGGATGAAGACATGACGCCAGAAGAAGGACAACCTCCACAACAGCAACAGTTCACAAGATGACCTACCTGCAGACCAGCAACAGCCTTCACAGGAACAACAAGAAACATGGGTTAGAGATCACAAGAGTACACAGCTGCACTGTCTATTCCAAATGCTTGTCTACAACATTTATAGAGAAGTTAAAAAAACACCATTGCATATGATGCTTGGTCATGCTCTCTACGCAAGAGATCGCAGTAAGAGCCTTCTCATAGTCTTCAACAGAATTGGTCCATGTACAAGCTACCAGACCATTAGAAATGCCCGTAGCCTTCTTGCTAGCTATGCTGTGAAATGCTCAGAAGATGAAGAGACACCCATTCCGAGTACTTTTACCAGGGAGGACTACACGATGGCAGGCCATCTCACCTTGGAGCACCACTGGCCAAGACAGTGATCAAAGCACATATATTAACTGGAGACGACTGCATGAGTAAAGTGGGCACCAAACATGCAGCTATGGCATGTGACCCAGTACAGTATCTGACAAACTTTGGAGATACAGACACCTTGTCAGAGCAGGATACAGCATTAGCAGAGAGGTACTTGGTATGTGTCTGGGCAGGAGCCAGAACAACTACGACTGCTGAGACATTTGACCAACTTAGGTTAGAGAACTATACAGGTGGCAGTGCTGGAATTGATTCGCTCCCTCCTATAAGCAGTGTGATCAGAGGCCACATTCAACGAGGAGTATTTCTGGTGTTCAAAGCACGCCAACTACTTGTGACAGCCGAAGAACATGAGGCACTACTAAAACCAGTGGGGCATGGGTGGGAGGAGCATTTTGGTACACTGATGCCATCAAAATGCCTGAAGCCCTTGCCACATACTCTGCTAACAACATGCAAGTGTAGAGGCAGGTGCACCACTCGACTCTGTGGGTGCCGTTCGGCTGGAGTTCAGTATCATTTTTTGCCATGGAAAGAAAGATAATTCATTATGTAAAAACCTGCCACTGAAAGAATAACTTATGAACACTTAAAATATGATGTACCTTTGCAGAAATTCTCATTTGATTTTGTTTTAGGTTTTCATCTGTATCTCGTTATACTCCCACATGGTCTAATTTGTTATTTTCCACACCCAATAAAATTAAGGTCAATCTTAATGATACAATTTTATTAACATTGGTAATGAGCCATATTTATCAGGGTCATTATGACTGTCTATCTATAATATAATATGAGTTTTGAGTTAAATGTGTGAGAATTTGTTGAATTTAACTTTAGTTTATATCACTAAAAACGGGTTATGGCCACATTGGCCCTGACATTTGAAGGTCAAAATGATCCCGAATGTTCAAAACAACACCAGAAATGAATTCCTCACCCTTAAACTAGTAGGATTAGAGGTATTACACGTGTATCTAATCCAAATAATGAAACAGTTATATATTTATCTAGGCTGGCGGTGGCCATATTTGATTTGGCCGTAGCGGCATTCGTGGCGCGATGGCGGACAAGCACCTCGGTGATTTTTTCATGTCCAGGGACCCATTAACCAAGATCAAGTGAGAAATCCCCCCAACACCATTTTGCATACGGGTCTACAGGCGAGGTCCTGGATCAAAGGACGGTCTTCGCTCTGCCCTCCTGGGGAACATTCTTACTGACTAAAACTTTTTGTTTCTTCCTCTTCTTCCCTCCCCTTTGTTCTTGTTTTGTCTCCTCTTTGGTTTACTTTTTTACGTATAGGTCCTGCAGTTTTCATCTTCTCTGATGTAGTTATGTATTAATGTATTCACTTGAGGTGTTGATAATGTGGGTGACTTGAATATGAGGTGAAGATGAGATAAGTATATGAATGTATAAATAGATAAGTACAACAGAGGCAGATATTCCCAATTCCTTCCTTCCTTCTTTCCTTTTGCTCAGACAACGAACATTTCTTGACGTATTAAAAAAGTCATTTTATCGGGCGAATTAACTTTTTTTTTTCCTTTATACTTTGTTCATATTATATTTTGAGAATCAAAGTTTTAAAAAGTGTCACAATACCCCCAAAGAAATCGATAAGGGAAGAAAAACGTTATTAATGCTGCTCCGTATAAAGTTCAACGGGAAGAGGAAAAGTTTTAAGAAATCAAATGCCATACGTCTATTCAAGTGAAAATCGAACTTATGTATATGGAAACGGCCACTTTGCACCCTCCAATTTGTCAACCCTCACACTATAATATACACCATTGACGCAGCCTCCCTTTCTCCCAAGTCCCCTCAAACTATCCATCATTCCCCTCATATGCCTCCCACTCCTCCCTTCACTTCCAAACTTCCATGACTATTAAAATATTATGTTATCCATCTGCACCTGATAATTATATATAATAAACCTTGTATTAAACATGAAACCAACAAGGATAGCAATAACGGCAACCTTCCCATACCATACACAAAGTATTACATCTAAACACTATATTATTCTCCTTAATACTATACACCTAATACTATAACAGTCTCCTAACAGAAAGCCTTCAATATAAACACTATATTATACACTATACACCTTATACTATACACCTATACTATAACAGTCTCCTAAAAGCTCTTATGTATCTCTACCGGTTAGGATTGTTGTTCTTTTAAAGTGTGAGGGGGTGTTAAAACAGCTATAACTATGTAAATAATAGGAATTTTTACGCAAACACTCCAATATGTTACTGCTAAAGGCCATGCCATTAATCCGTATTTCTTTTTAGATATTTTCATTTATTCCTGATTGTATTCAATATCTTTGCCGGATGCTCCCCTTTTCTCGACGTGTTGGCTCTTGTAAATGGGTATCTGCAGGAGCGTGAGTGTTAGTGAGTGAGTGAGTGAGAGTAAGTCGATTAGGAAGGGAGTGAGAGGGTTTGTAGGGATGTGTGCTCTCGGTCATGTAGAGGTTCGATGTTGGTGTTTCTGTTGAGGTTGTTGTTGTTGTTGTTGTTGTTGTTGTTGTTGTTGAGGAGAAAGGGGTAAATTGTAATCGAGAAAATTGAAAAAATGGTTGGATGAAAAAAGGGAGGAGAGGTAAAGGAATGTGTGAGGTAGAGAGTTGCTATGAAAACGATCATACATACATACATACATACTCGTAGATACAAACATAATGTAACACACATAGACGCGCATAAACATGGAAAACATAGATACAAACACAGACATACATAGCAGAAACACATATAAATGCACATAACATAAATATGTCTACTGTGCTCTCTCTGTCTCTCTCTGTCTCTCTCTCTCTCTCTCTCTCTCTCTCTCTCTCTCTCTCTCTCTCTCTCTCTCTCTCTCTCTCTCTCTCTCTCTCTCTCTCTCTCTCTCTCTCTCTCTCTCTCTCTCTCTCTCTCTCTCTCTCTCTCTCTCTCTCTCTCTCTCTCTCTCTCTCTCTCTCTCTCTCTCTCTCTCTCTCTCTCTCTCTCTCTCTCTCTCGCTCTCTCTCGCTCTCTCTCTCGATGAAAACACATATTTGCCTCGTCAAAAACAAAGTCGCAAACTAGTCTTTCTTCCCTCTAAATACCTGTCGTCTTTTACTTAATGTAAACCACGGCATTACAGAGGCGAGGCAAGAGGTAAACAAAGATGAGGAAGTGAATTAGTCCCCGGAAATATAAGTGTTTGTTTATGTTTATGAGATGTGGGAAATATCATTGACAAGGAGTATATTCATTATATCTTAGCCGTCATGTTCCTCCTTGCCTTTTCCTCTCTTCCCTGCCGTCTTTCCTTCCTTTCCTTTTTCCTTCTTCTTCATGTCCCTTCTTCCTGGCTGCATTTCCTTCCTCGCCTCTCCTCTTATTACCTCTCCTCTCCTTACCTGTTATCTCCTCTCCTTTCTTTTTTTCTTCACTCACTCTCTCTCTCTCTCCTCTCCTCCCTCCTCTCTCTCTCTCTCCCCCTCATCTCTCTCTCTCTCTCTCTCTCTCTCTCTCCTCTCTCTCTCTCTCCTCTCTCTCTCTCTCTCTCTCTCTCTCTTCTTAACCGTTAATGTAACCGTTTGTTCAAAGCTTATACCTCAACTGGTCCTGTTAAACACGGATGCGCGCCGTGTTTAACAGACGCCGTGTTAAACACGTAAGGCATCCGTGTTTAACAGGACCAGTTGAGGTATAAGCTTTGAACAAACGGTTACATTTCTTGACAACATGAACGGACTGACGTACGCGGGGAGGTGCTGGCTCGCCATAGTCTTCACCTATGTGCCTACAAGTGCAACATATGTGGCTATGATGCACATTTACGACTTGTCCTCCAGCGATTTGAAGCTGAGGCTCTACAAACATCTGCCAATGAAAATCCGGCGCGTCCTTGTGATGGGACTTGAGCTGGTCATGGCGTGGATACAACTACACGCCTATATAGACTTTACGTATCCCGTGGCCGGCAGGCTGTGGGAGTTCAGAGAGTGGGAGAAGACCGGCGCCCTGAGGTGGCTGGGGCCATTCATGGCCCCGGGCGAGAGCAACGCGTACATGGCTTGCTCTGCGGCAGGGAGTGCATGGTGGGCCTGGGTGCCCGTCCTCGGGGCACAGGGGGCCATGAGGCACATGGAGTGCCTTAATGCGAGGGTGCCCCACCTAAATACAGTGCACCAATACTTCGCAGTAAGCTGTCTGGCGGGGTGGGCGGTAGTGAGCTACCTCACAGCCCTAGTCAACATTATATTCGTGTGGTGCAACACCTTTTGGAGGACCACACCGTCCCCTTCTACCTTCCGCCGGTCTCGATCACGGCTATATCCTTTCAACTCCTGCTCCTTCCCTCACAATCCTACCCTAAGTACACACATCTCAGGGCCGCCTATCTCCAACAGGTCAAGACCAATCCTCGAACCTTTCAACTCCGGCTCCCTCCATCACTAGATGAAAAAGTACAGTCTGTTCATGCGTGCGGCGAGGACATTGAGATCTTGGAAAGTATTACATACCTTGGTAGAGCAGTCCATAATGACGGCGAGTCACGTCAAGAAGTCTTACGGCTGATTGGCATAGCCCACGGTGCTATGGACTCGCTCAGCATGAGTATTTGGCGTTGTCGGTACCTGTGCAGGAAGACAAAGATCCGGATATTCAAGTCGCTTGTGATTCCCTGTCTTATTCTATGGTTTTGAGACATGGACACTAAATAGCGATTTGAAGAGACGAATCGATGCCTTTGGTAATAAGTGTCTTCGCAGAATCATGGGGTATCGCTGGGATGATTACGTGTCAAATCAGCGATTGCACCGTGAGACTGAATCGAGGCCTATTACCTGCATAGTCCGTCAGCGCCAACTTCGGCTATATGGGCATGTGGCACGTTACCCTGAAACCGATCCTTCCCATCGGGTTGTATCTGTAAGAGATAATCTGGCGTGGAGGAGACCAAGGGGCCGCCCACAAGGATCGTGACTGGGGTAAGTTGATATTTCTTGTCGTGAGCTGCTTGGTATGGGAAAGGAGCCTGCATGGGGACTCGCGCGTGGTGACCCCTGTGAATTTTTTTTTTTTTTTTTTTTTAACATCACAAAGAACTGGCCAAGGGCACAACAAAAATGGATAACACAAAGCCCGCTCAGTTGCCAGTCCCTATAAAGAAGAGAATAAGAGAAGAAAATAAAAAAGAGTGGTGAGCCAATATAGTTCGGGAGGTGTCTTGTTACTCTTCTTTTGAAAAGATTTAAGTCATAAGAAAGTGGAAAAATAGAAACGGGAAGCGAGTTCCAGAGTTTACCAGTGAAAGGGATGCAAGAGTAAAGATACTGATTAACTCTTGCATTAGGAAGATGGACAGGATAGGGATGAGAATGAGTAGAAAGTCTTGTGCAGCGAGGTCACGGGAGGGGGGGAGGCATGTAGTTAGCAAGTACATAGAAGCAGTGAGCATGAAAATAACGGTAGAAGAGAGCAAGAGAAGCAACATTGCGGCGGTGCTTTAAAGATTGAAGACAGTCAGTCAGAGGAGAGGAGTTGATGAGACGAAAAGCTTTTGACTCAACCTTGTTTAGAAGAGCTGTATGAGTGGATCCTCCCCAAACATGTGAGACATACTCCATACATGGGCGGATAAGTCCCCTGTAGAGAGCAAGCAATTGGGAGGGAGAGAAAAAAGGACGCAGACGCCACAGGACACCTAACTTCTTAGAAGCTGTTTTAGCAAGAGATGAAATGTGAGATTTCCAGTTCAGATTTTTAGGAAAGGATAGTCCTAGAATGTTCATTGTAGAATGAGACAGTTGAGTGTCATTGAAGAAGAGGGGATAGTTATCTGGTAGGTTTTGTCGAGTAGATAGGTGAAGAAATTGGGTTTTTGAGGCATTGAACAAAACAAGGTTTGCTTTGCCCCAATCAAAAATTATAAAAAGATCAGAAGTTAGGCGCTCGGTGGCATCTCTCCGTGAATCACTTAGTTCCTGTTGAGTTGAACGTCTAATAAACGACGTTGAAAAATGCAGGGTAGAATCATCAGCGTAGGAGTGGATAAGGCTTTGAGTTAGATTTAGAAGATCATTAATGAATAATAAAAAGAGAGTGGGTGATAGGACAGACCCCTGGAGAACACAACTAATGATAAATTTAGGAGAAGAACAATGTCTATCTACAGTAGCTGCAATAGAACGGTTTGAAAGGAAACTTAAGATGAAGGTAGAGAGAGAATGATAGAAACCGAATGAGTGTAGTTTGGAAATTAAAGATTTGTGCCAGACTCTATCAAAAGCTTTTGATATGTCAAGGGCAACAGCAAAAGTTTCACCGAAACCCCTAAAGGAGGATGACCAAGATTCAGTTAGGAAAGCTAGAAGATCGCCAGTAGATCGTCCTTTACGGAAACCGTACTGACGATTAGATAGAAGATTGTGAGCAGATAGATGCTTAAGAATCGTCTTATTAAGTATAGAATCAAAAACTTTAGAAAGGCAGGAAGTCAAAGCTATAGGACGGTAGTTCGAAGGATTAGAACCGTCACCCTTTTTAGGAACAGGTTGGATGTGAGCAAACTTTCAGCAAAAAGGAAAGGTGGAAGTAGATAGACAAAGATGGAAAAGTTTGACCAGGCAAGGTGTAAGCACAGAAACACAGTTTTTGAGAACAATAGGAGGTACTCCGTCAGGACCGTAAGCCTTCCGAGGATCTAGGCCAGAAAGGGTAAAGAAAACATCTTTTCGAAGGATCTTAATGACAGGCATAATATAGTCAGCGGGTGGAGGAGAAGGAGGAACAAGCCCTTCATCAACCAGAGTGAAATTTTTAGCAAAGGTTTGAGAGAAGAGTTCAGCTTTAGAAGTAGATGAGACAGCTGTGGAGCCATCTGGGTGAAGCATAGGAGGGAAAGATGAAGAAGAACAATTGTTACAGATGTTATTTGCTAGATGCGAGAAGTCACGAGAGGAATTTGATTCAGAAAGATTTTGACATTTTCTATGTCAAAGTGGCGTCGTAGTGGAGTGGCGTCGTAGGGTGGGCGAGGCGACGCTCCCCCCTGCGTATGCCCCCAATGATTGATTGATTTATTACCTTTGAATGGATGGAAGTGCTTAGAGATAATTTTCTGAATGTCAAGGCAGTTTTTTCCGGGGGGTAGGGGTTGAAGGGTGCCAATAAGAGGGAGAGTTGAGGGGAAGGGATTTAGGTTCCCTCTGCTCCCCTCTCTTCCCCTCCTTCCTACAACTCTCCATCCCTTCCAAGACATATGAACTCACATGGCTTACCTGGCTTACTCCAAGGTGACAGTAATACCTTCATGCTTTTTCTCACCCTCGTGTATTTTGCCTTTATTATTAATTATTATATACGTAATGTAAAGCAAAAGTGGATGAGGATAAATAATGATGATAATTACTCTGCAAATTTTAGCTGGAGTTTGGGTAATGACATAGTGTATTTTTTGTTTTCCTTTTAAGTTCTTGAGTTTTACCGCCGCATTTTCTTCATTTTTGTGTGGTAAGAATGAATATAAATGGAAGAAAACATTAAGGCTATGAATTTTACCTTACTTTGTGTGTGTCACTGTATGTATGTGTGTGTGTGTGTGTATGTATGTGTGTGTGTGTGTGTGTGTGTGTGTGTGTGTGTGTGTGTGTGTGTGTGTGTGTGTGTGTGTGTGTGTGTGTGTGTGTGTGTGTGTGTGTGTGTGTGTGTGTGTGTGTGTGTGTGTGTGTGTGTGTGCGCGTGCGCGCGCGCGCGCGTGCGTGCGTGCGTGCGTGCGTGCGTGCGTGCGTGCGTGCGTGTGTGTGTGTGTGTGTGTGATGTAAGACCTATACCACATTTTTTGGGTTTTTGTCTGTTAGGTTTTGTTACTTCTTTCCATATCTACGAAGATTATTATGAAAATCAAACCGAAACAATACTTTTATGAAACTTATAAAATGTCAGACTAGTACTTCGTTTTTTCTTTTTATTTGATGTGACGCTTATTTATGTATTTATTATATATTCGCTTAATCTTAGGTTATGATATGAAGATCTGATAGAATTGATTTCGTGAACATTATATTATTTTTCCTCGAAGGCTGAAAAAATAAAAGTAAAGAAAAGAAAAAATGAATCAAATGTTTTATAATGTGAAATATACGTAATCAGCAAAAAAACTGAGAAATTTCCTGATAATGAGCAAATGAATTGAAGAATTAAATAAGAAATAACACTTAAGACTACATAATAAAAAATATGACCAAAAATAAAACTAAGGTAGAATAAACTCCGGCGAAAAAAATAATGAGTAAAAAAAAGAGAAAAACTTCCAAGCTCAAGGAAAATGTCGTAACTTTATGAGAAAACATGAAAGTAAAAATAAATAAAGAGGTTAATTTCCGGTTGTAATGTCTTATGTTTTTGTCTCGTGTTTGAGCGAATAAATCTGGAGGTTTTCAGACGTTCTCTTGTATCAACAGGCCAGAGTTTGTGTATTAAACTGTGTGAGAGTTTGTGTATATTTCTTGTACATTTTACCTTCGCACGTTGAATCTCTCTCTCTCTCTCTCTCTCTCTCTCTCTCTCTCTCTCTCTCTCTCTCTCTCTCTCTCTCTTCTCTCTCTCTCTCTCTCTCTCTCTCTCTCTCTCTCTCTCTCTCTCTCTCCTCTCTCTCTCTCTCTCTCTCTCTCTCTCTCTCTCTCTCTCTCTCTCTCTCTCTCTCTCTCTCTCTCTCTCTCTCTCTCTCTCTCTCTCTCTCTCTCTCTCTCTCTCTCTCTCTCTCTCTCTCTTCTCTCTCTCTCTCTCTCTCTCTCTCTCTCTCTCTCTCTCTCTCTCTCTCTCTCTCTCTCTCTCTCTCTCTCTCTCTCTCTCTCTCTCTCTCTCTCTCTCTCTCTCTCTCTCTCTCTCTCTCTCATTCGTTAGCACAATACACATGTCCATAAACCATCTTCTTTTCTCATTCCATTTCTTCCTTCATGCACATACACCCACCAATCTCCTTCCTCCTCCTCCTCCAGTTATTACTCCTTCTCTTCCACCTCCTCCTCACACAGGCAGCCCCGTTTGGTCCAGTAGGGCTGGTAAATGTTTGTTCGTCCTTTGCATTCCTCCTCCTCATCTCTCCAGTAAATCATACAGCACAAAAACCAACACTTA
>JACEEZ010016669.1:27500-42500 GCA_016584305.1 Chionoecetes opilio
GAGAGAGAGAGAGAGAGAGAGAGAGAGAGAGAGAGAGAGAGAGAGAGAGAGAGAGAGAGAGAGAGAGAGAGAGAGAGAGAGAGAGAGAGAGAGAGAGAGAGAGAGAGAGAGAGAGAGAGAGAGAGAGAGAGAGAGAGAGAGAGAGAGAGAGAGAGAGAGAGAAGAGACAGAGACAGAGACAGAGAGAGAGACAGAGACAGAGACAGAGACAGAGACAGAGACAGAGACAGAGACAGAGACAGAGGCAGAGGCAGAGGCAGAGGCAGAGGCAGAGGCAGAGGCAGAGGCAGAGGCAGAGACAGAGACAGAGACAGAGACAGGGACAGAGACAATACACATACAGAGAGACAGAGACAATACACATACAGAGAGACAGAGACAATACACATACAGAGAGACAGAGACAATACACATACAGAGAGACAGAGACAATACACATACAGAGAGACAGAGACAATACACATACACAGAGACAGAGACAATACACATACACAGAGACAGAGACAATACACATACACAGAGACAGAGACAATACACATACACAGAGACAGAGACAATACAAATACACAGAGACAGAGACAATACACATACACAGAGACAGAGACAATACAAATACACAGAGAAAGAGACAATACACATACACAGAGACAGAGACAATACACATACACAGAGACAGAGACAATACACATACACAGAGACAGAGACAATACACATACACAGAGACAGAGACAATACAAATACACAGAGAAAGAGACAATAACACATACACAGAGACAGAGACAATACACATACAGAAAGACATAGACAATACACATACAGAAAGACAGAGACAATACACATACAGAAAGACAGAGACAATACACATACAGAAAGACAGAGACAATACACATACAGAAAGACAGAGACAATACACGTACAGAAAGACAGAGACAATACACATACAGAAAGACAGAGAAAATACACATACAGAAAGACAGAGACAATACACATACAGAAAGACAGAGACAATACACATACAGAAAGACAGACAGACGGAGAGATAAACAGTATATAAATAAACAGAACAAATAAGAAAGATAAGATGAGAAATGGATTATGACAGGAAGTCATATACAAATTAAAAAGTGGGGGAGATCAGATTCATAAGTGTTATTAAAATCCAGGTGTTCTGTTAACATTTTATTAATGACGGAAAGACGAAATCTAATATTAATTAAAGCGAAAGTGTGTGTGTCTGTGTGTGTGTGTGTGTGTGTGTGTGTGTGTGTGTATGTGGTAAAGGTACCACCCCCCGTGGCGGAATCCCATCATATACCACATTTTTGGAACCAGGTTGACCAGGGGAAGGTCATAAGCCCACTTATGAGATGATCCGATCACATTTTTTTCTTTTTTTTAGCAGCCTATTAGCGATAATTGTGAAAAAAAGTGGATTGCGAGAATTGAGGAAGCCTTGATGTAGGGTGATGGGTAATGGATGAGTGAATGGGTGGGGTGATGGGTAATGGGTGTGGGGTGATGGGTGAGTGAATGGGTGGGGGGTGATGGGTGATGGGTGAGGGAATGGGTGGGGTGATGGGTAATGGGTGAGTGAATGGGTGGGGGGTGATGGGTAATGGGTGAGTGAATGGGTGTGTGGTGATGGGTAATGGGTGAGTGAATGGGTGGGGGGTGATGGGTAATGGGTGAGTGAATGGGTGTGTGGTGATGGATAATGGGTGAGTGAATGGGTGTGTGGTGATGGATAATGGATGAGTGAATGGGTGGGGGGTGATGGGTAATGGGTGAGTGAATGGCTGGGGGGTGATGGGTAATGGGTGAGTGAATGGGTGTGTGGTGATGGGTAATTGGTGAGTGAATGGGTGGGGGGTGATGGGTAATGGGTGAGTGAATGGGTGGGGGGTGATGAGTAATGGGTGAGTGAATGGGTGTGTGGTGATGGGTAATGGGTGAGTGAATGGGTGGGGGTGATGGGTAATGGGTAAGTGAATGGGTGTGTGGTGATGGATAATGGGTGAGTGAATGGGTGTGTGGTGATGGATAATGGGTGAGTGAATGGGTGGGGGGTGATGGGTAATGGGTGAGTGAATGGGTGTGTGGTGATGGATAATGGGTGAGTGAATGGGTGGGGGGTGATGGGTAATGGGTGAGTGACTGGGTGTGTGGTGATGGATAATGGGTGAGTGAATGGGTGGAGGGTGATGGGTAATGGGTGAGTGAATGGGTGTGTGGTGATGGATAATGGGTGAGTGAATGGGTGGGGGGTGATGGGTAATGGGTGAGTGAATGGTTGGGGGGTGATGGGTAATGGGTGAGTGAATGGGTTGGGGGTGATGTGAATGGGTTGGCGTTAATACATACATTTCTACATCCATGATTTCAGGAAAGTTAGAAGGGGCTATCTGGAGAGTCTGTGTTAGCCAATAGCCTCCGCAGGAGCTAGCCAAAAAGTCCGCCCGGACGGCGGCTTTGCGGCTAGTAAATAAATAAAAGTAACAAAGGAAAAAAGCAAGGGATATAAAAACACACACACATACATAAACAAGATGACAATGCCTAAAACAGAAACGTCAATGTACAAATTAGACAATACTAAAAAAAAGAAAAAAAAGAATGAGCTTAATGGAACAGAGCTACATTTTTTTCTTGACTGCGTTGTAGCCAACACACACATAACAAATGAAATTAACGTATCCCTCTTACACCGCCCACAGCCCTCCAAAGAAAAGAAAATGAAAAAAAATATATTACCGGAACGAAATTAATCTGCATTGAGAAAATAAAAAGCGGAAAAGACACGAAAAGAATAGTTGTGAAAACTGAATACAAGAAATATTACATAGAAAACATGAGAAAGACAGTGCGTGAAAGACAGACGCGTTAATTAAGTCAAAAGAGAGAGAGAGAGAGAGAGAGAGAGAGAGAGAGAGAGAGAGAGAGAGAGAGAGAGAGAGAGAGAGAGAGAGAGAGAGAGAGAGAGAGAGAGAGAGAGAGAGAGAGAGAGAGAGAGAGAGAGAGAGAGAGAGAGAGAGAGAGGAAAAAAAATAAAAAAAGAAGGGAGGGAACAATCGTCCTTAGAGACACCATCAAAAGCCTCCTGAGCATGAAGTGTTGCTAGGCTTGGAAAATCATTATACCAGACAGCCCTCCCACCCACGCCACCCGCCCACGCCCTCCCGCCCACGTCCTCCCACCCGTGCTCAAGGTCAGTCGACTCCTGCCTCACCTACGCTTAACCATACAGCTTATCGAGGTCTACAGGGAAAATTAAACTTTGATATAAATCTGGTTATGGTTACAATTTTTTGCCTGACGATCTAACCAGAGGAGGAGGAGGAGAGCAACGATGACAATGACGATGAGAAAGAGAAGAATAGTGAATTTGAAACCAAATTTATGATGCAAATTATTATAATGTCAAAAAAATTTACTCACACACCTCGTCAAACACCTTTTCATTTTAAGTGGTGCAGTGATAACCTCAACCCCTCATCCCTTCTTCCCAGCCCCGTGTACTCCGCTTCTATCTGTAAATACATGAAAATAATTAAATTAACATGTCAGACGCAAAAACCTGGCAATTATTATGAATTTGCATGAAATCTGTCCGGTGAAAACTTTCATTCATTCTCTCACACTTTTGTTGAGAAAATATAATATTAGGATGAATATTCCTATTATGGGAAACAGTCAAAAGGGTGTCAATAGTACGAGATACAAATATACATGTTTTTTTGTTAATCATACAGTATGTTTATTTATTATAATATATATAAATATTATAATTTTTTTTTTTTTTTTTGTATCACAAATAATTGGTCAAGGGCACAACAAAAATGGGTAACACAAAGCCTGCTTAGTCGCCAGTCCCCACAAAGACGACAGTAAGATAGTAAAATAAAAAAGAAGGGTGAGCCAATTTAGTTCGGGAGGTGTCTTGTTACTCTTCTTTTGAAAAAAATTTAAGTCATAGGTAAGTGGAAAAATAGAAACAGGAAGAGAGTTCCAGAGTTTACCAATGAAAGGGATGAAAGAGTAAAGATACTGATTAACTCTTGCATTAGGAAGATGGACAGAATAGGGATGAGAATGAGTAGAAAGTCTTGTGCAGCGAGGCCGCAGGAGGGGGGGAGACATGGAGTTAGAAAGTTCAGAAGAGCAGTGAGCATGAAAATAACGGTAGAAGAGAGCAAGAGAAGCAACATTGCGGCGGTGATTTAAAGATTAAAGACAGTCAGTCAGAGGAGAGGAGTTGATGAGACGAAAAGCTTTTGATTCAACCCTGTTTAGGAGAGCTGTATGAGTGTATCCTCCCCAAACATGTGATACATGGCGGATAAGGCCCCTGTAAAGAGCAAGCAATTGGGAGGATTGCAGAGCAGGCAATATACTCTCTGTTTTTTTTTTTTAAGATAAAGGTATATTGTGGCACAGAAGACACACGTTCGAGCCTTGGCAATACCTTTCCTAGCTCGTTACCTGCCGTGTTGCCTCATCATCCTTAACCTTACAAATATACTAGAGTGCAGCACGGACTAGGAGGGGGGATGAGGGAGGGAGGGAGGTAAGGAGGGAGGGAAGGGGGAAGGGAGAGGAGGGAGGGGGAGGATGGAGGGTAGGGGAGGTCCAAAAAGCTACAGTCATCGACTCATCACCCTATACACGACAGTGACTGGCGGGGCGGGACAGGGACGCACCATCAGTCCATCACCCACCCTAACGATGCGTCCTTCCCGTCATGTCACAATTTGATACATATTACACACACACACACACACACACACACACACACACACACACACACACACACACACACACACACACACACACACACACACATACACACACACACACACACACACACTAAAAATATAACCCTACCTCCTTAGCTCAACAATTCAAATACCTTCTCAAACAGCACCAAAAAAACAAAAAATAACATTGCATTACTAGCCTACCTCCTTTCGAATATTGTAACCCCACCTCCTACCCACATTGTCACGTGCCGCCCCCCTTGCCATTGTCCTCTCCCCTCTCCTCTCCCCTCTCCTCTCTCCTCTTCCCTCCTGTGGCCCCCTTGGCCCCCCACCCGTGCGCCACCTCTGCCCCAAATGACGTTGCTAATGCCCACCGTGGAGACAGTTGTGGGTGTGTGGCGCGATGCTCCAAGGTGCTCCGTCACCACCCGGATAATGGCACAGTTGCCACGCCGACCCAAGTTATGGCACTGTTATGGCCCTGTCGTCACCTCCTGGCACTGCACCGTCTTCCTCCTCCACCTCCTCCTCCTCTTCCTCCTTCTCGGCTATCTTATTCAATTTATTTGCCGTTTTCTGTTTTCTTCATTTTGCTTTTCTCTCGTCCCTCTTATTTCCTCCTCCTCCTCCTGCTCCTCCTCCTCCTTCTTCTCCTCCTCCTCCTCTTCCTTCCCACCCTCTAATATGCCCCCAGGGAGCCGATTAGTGGGTCATACAACAGTTCGCACCTTTATGTGTATCTACCCCATGGGAAAGCTTTGCTCCCGCTACATATTTCCCTCCCTTATTTATGAGTGCATGAGAGCACCACTCGCCCTAACAGCCCCACTTGTCGCCACACAAAAATGACATTGTAACGATTACCATGGTAAACTTAGGCAACTGAGACTCAATTTCCTCCTCCTCCTCCTTCTCCTACTCCTTCTCCTCCTCCTCCATACATGTAGTGTGATAGTTAGTAGTATGTAGTTTAGCAGATACCCTCGTTATAGAACAATAGGTTTTCTGGTGTCTGTTCTTCCTATGTATTCCTATGTATTCCTCCTCTTCCTCAAGCAGAAGCAGAGACACTCCTTATTGGATGTCTGCTTGTTATAGCTTACAAATACGTTCAGTCGTATAGATAAATATCCCTGTGTATAAATTTTACCTTGTACAATCTTTACTATGTAGCAAGCAGAAAAATAGATACCTTATATTCTTTATTCATATATTTTTACTTACTCCTCTTCTTTCTTTTTACTTACTCCTCTTCTTTCTTTTTAATACCTTCTGATGATTTTTTTTGTAATATTTCTGATCTTTTTTTTTAAATGTTCCTGTTTCTTTTCTCTATTCTCATATTTTTCACTTGGTAGTTTGTGTTTATGTGTGTGTGTGTGTGCGTGTGTGTGTTTGTTTATGTGTGTGTGTGTGTGTGTGTGTGTGTGTGTGTGTGTGTGTGTGTGTGTGTGTGTGTGTGTGTGTGTGTGTGTGTGTGTGTGTGTGTGTGTGTGTGTGTGTGTGTGTGTGTGTGTGTGTGTGTGTGTGTGTGTGTGAGTGAGCCTTGTCACACCTTTTTGCGTAATGTCCAATTACTTAACAACATCAGTGAAATAAAATAGATAACAGTGATGTGCAAATTAAGTTTACTGTTATATTCGTTTCCAAAAAGTGAAAACATTGCCGCTAAAGAGAAATATATATATATACAAAACACGCATAGAACAAAAAAAAATAAGAGTAAGAAAAATTGTTCGAATATTCATGTACAGAAAAACCATAATATATGAAAATAGAAAGACCAAAATAACACATTGCAATTAAAGTGTGACCTCTGTATTCCAAAATGTAGCACAAATATCAACACTGTTTGTATTTTCTTAATGAATCTTTAAACAGTGGTATAAAATCTTCACTAATTTCTCTCCCCTCTCTCCTTTATTTTTTGTCTTATGTACTGCAAAAAAAAAGATGCTATATTAAAACCCCTGAAAGCAAAGTATGTCCAGTTCCTCGCCAAGCAAAAAATATAAGTAAAATAAAAATACAAAAATCCGACATTCAATACTTCGAATTTTTAAAAAGCAAAACATTTTTTTTTTTCCCTGGTTATTATATTGAAAGAATACTGAAGCCTCTCAAACTTGATCAAAACCACTGAAGGGAAACTATGAAACTATAGATCGCCAGACAATAAATAAATACACTATATATAACTCACTCCATTGTATTATTCAAGGGCAAAATAGACTAAAAAGTACAGAAGAAATAAAAAGGGTATTTACTGCAGATGTGCCTTGCATTGCTACCATAATATCCACCGAAAAATGTTTGTTGCTTGAATACGAGAATTTGTCGATGAAAACGTTCTTGTCGACATTTTATCTAAGAATATGTTATAAGGCCTCCGCCCCCCTCCCTTATTCCCTGTGTGTGTGTGCATGTATGTGTACACACACACACACACACACACACACACACACACACACACACACACACACACACACACACACACACACACACACACACACACACACACACACACACACACAGGCACATAAAGAGAGTAAAAGAAAATAAGCGAAAATCCCTCCCCCAATATTCTGCGTTAAAACTCTGCTCCCACCCTCCTCTCCCTTCCATCCCTCCTCCCTCCTGCCCTTCCTTTCCGGTTTTCTATTCTACTGCTTCCTCTAATTTCCGATAGCCCAGTGTGTCCCCCGCCAAAGATCCGGAACAATGCCTCACTGCCTCGATCTTGTGACTGAACCAATCTCGTTCACCTCCCGACCCGACCAACCACCGTTCAGAGCGTTTGACTCACACTGTCTCGGTTTGATTTCGAAGCTTCGTGTTTGGGGATCAATATCAAGACGTAAAGCTACGGTCACACTAGCCATTTTTACCCGTGGACTGGGCGGTTTTGCGTGGGCTGGGAGCAGAGCTAATTCTGGGCGCCCAGAGCAAGTGGTCACACTACTGTCTGGCCGCGCCGCCTCCCAGCCCAGTGCTAGGCAGATCTCAAATCAAAACAAACGCGACAACGGCGTCTCTTAATACCAAAATATACCGTAATACACCGAAATACATGACAATACACTAAAATAAGGTATCACGAGACATAATACATACATTTTTTAAACGTGTTTAGGGTGTATTTCGGTATATTTCGGTGTATTTTGGTATATTTTGGAGTATTTAGGTGTATTATCGGTATATTTTTTTGTATTTCGGTATATTTCGGAATATTTAGGTGTATTATCGGTATTTTTCGGTGTATTTTGGTATATATTGGTATGTGTTTAGGTGTATTTCGGTATATTTGGGTATTAAGAGACATCCACGCGACAACTCACGGCACACTTGCTGCACCGCCGGGTTTATGGAACTGTCACCGATGGGAATTATCGCCGAAACACCAATCTAGAACTCTCACCGACGTGGAAATGTGAACCTAACCTGGACATTGGCACCTAAATTAACCTAACTGATCAAGCTAGCGATAGTATTTCACCCCTGAATGCAGAAACACGGGTAAAACTTGATTAAATGTATATATTGTGTCCTGTAATATCAAGAATTGGAACACTTGACGACGGCGGCGAGAATTCCTATCGGCGGTGGGTACCTGGAACTGTCGCCGATCGGAACTCTCGCCGCCAGCGGCGAGTCTTCCAATTCTTGATATTACAGGACCCAATTTACACATATAATTAGGCTTTGGTAATAATGGACGAGGACTTCGCGGTCATTTTCAGAGACACTGACACATTTTTCCTGTCCCAAAATAGTGCTTTTTCTAATGGAGATAATTTTATTTGCCGGAAAGCAATAGTTTTCATACAATAAAAAAAAAAATTCACCGAATTTAATGGTCGCCGTTTCCATTAAAAACACTGAATTTCCATCAAAAAAACATTAAAACTTTACCGAGAAAAATTTGTCAGGGTCTCAGATAACCGGGAAGTGATTGAATAGAACATAGCAAACCTAACCTTAGCCTAACCTTATAGGTTTTAATGAAACTTAGCCTAACCCTAACCACTAAGTATACCTAACCTAACCTTAGGTTAAGGTTAGGTTAGGTTTTATTAAAACCTATAAGGTTAGGCTAGGTATACCTTGTGGTTAAGGTTAGGTTAGGTATACTTTGTGGTTAAGGTTAGGTTAGGTTTCATTTAAACCTATAAGGTTAGGTTAGGTATACTTTGTGGTTAAGGTTAGGTTAGGTTTCATTAAAACCTATAAGGTTAGGTTAAAGTTAGGTTTGGTATGTTCTATTCAATCACTTCCCTGTTATCTGAGACCCTGACACATTTTTCCCGGTCAAGTTTTAGTGCTTTTTCTGATGGAGATTCAGTGTTATTAATGGAAACGGCGACCATAAGATTCGGTGATTTTTTTTTTTTTATGAAATCTATTGGTTTCCGGAAAATAAAACTATCTCCATTCGAAAAAGCACCTATTTTGGGGCAGGAAAAATTTGTCGGTGTTACTGAAAATGACCGCGCAGTCCTCGTCCATTATTATCCAGGTTTTACCCGTATTTCTGCATTCAGGGATGAAATACCAGCAAAAGCTTGCTCATTTATGTTAAGTAGGATGCCAATGTCCTGGTTAGGTTTAAATTTCCACGTCGGCGATAATTCTCGGTTGGTTTTTCGGCAAGAACTCCCATCGATGAGTTTCATAAACCGCACCGCTTACGTCTGTCCCCTTAGTGAGGCAGCTTAGGTAGTTGATGGGGACATGCCGGATAAAAGCACCACATTTTTTCCAGGTATTCCTCAGAATCCAAGCTTCAATTCTAGAACCGGCGCCAAGCGATCCGAACATTTTTTTTAAACACAATCTTTATTTTTTTTATTTTTTTTATTTAACATTTTGTGCCTATAGCGCCTGTAGGCAATAGTGACCCAGGGCTCGGTAGTTAAGCCCCGGAGGTTCACTTGAGGGCTGTGATGGTTGGCCCTCGTCCGTGGTGGCGCAGGCAGGATTTTTATAGTGACGCCTGTGATTAGAGGCTCATGCCGCCCCCCTGTGTCATCCGATGCACTCGCAATCGAAGGTAGAGTTTAATGGGCAGGCATGTGGGTGTTCTTAGGCCACTCGACGGTGCGAAAGATTTTGGTTTTCTTCGGGGATCGAACTCGGGTCACCGAGAACGCCACTGGAGAGACGCTAACCACTGCTACCGCTCCCCGATAGGATAGCCTGCATAATAGAACTTTTTTATTTTTTTATTTAATTAAATGCATATTACACCGCCGTTTCTGGATGCAAGAATTTCGACGGTGTGCTGTGGTGTATCTGCTTCCTCATACTAATGTCACCACATTCAATGCTAATGGCGTTTGCATCCCCACATCCTAAAAGCTACTTGAATCCTGCAGAAGAGTCGATGTGGTCTGGGACAGCTACATTGCCAGCAGTATCAAGGAGTCAACTAGAGAGAAAAGGGGAAAAGGTGTGCGGAGAAAGGTCGGCGGTCCAACCAAGGTGCCCAGCAACTGGCCCGACTTCCTCCGGGATTCCACAAACAAGGAGGAGCTTTTCCAGTTCCTTTCAGACAAAGTCGGCTCCAATGACTGGCCAGACGGAAAGGAGGTCTTCATAACATCAGGCACAGATGTGATCAGCAGAGGTTCCGACCACTCCATGCCACGATGTGACCATGAAGAGGCCGATACAAGGATTGTCGCCCCACTGAAAGATGCGCTGGACAAGGGATGCACCACCTGTTTGGTACGCACTGTCGACACAGACGTCGTTGTCATACTGATAGGAAAGTATCTTTCCCTGACCAGCCAGCATCAGATGGCAGCCATCTGGGTAGCCTTTGGAACTGGAAAGAACTTCATGTACCTGGATATCAATGCCATATGCTATGCTCTGGGAAAAGATAGGTCAACGGCACTGCCTATGTTCCACAGCTTCACGGGCTGCGACACAACTTCCGCTTTCTTTGGCAAAGGGAAGAAATCGGTATGGGAGGCTTGGAATGCCTACGTGGAGGTGACGGAAGCCTTCAACAAACCTCATGAATCACCCTTACATGACTGTGACAGTGAACTGCAAGGAATTCCAGTTGCTCGAGCGCTTCACCGTGATCATCTACAATAGAAGAGCAAAATTGGACTCTGTGAACGAGGCACGTAGGGAACTCTTCTCCCAGAAAAACAGGACAATGGAGAACATTCCCCAAAAGCAAGAAGCCTTCTGCAGCACACACTGCGCGCAGTCTACCAAGCTGGAATCTGGGCAAAACCCGTGATCATTGTGAGCAGAAGCCTCCAACCTCAGAGGGCTTTGGATGGACTCTAGAGAGTGCAACGAAGACCTGGCGTCCTGTGTGCTCCAACCTGCCTGTGGCATCCCAGGCCTGCAGCGGACTGATCAAGTGGTTGCAAAAGCGCCATGTGCACGTGTGGAGGACGATGCTCATGCAAGAAGGCGCGGTGGAAGTGCACATAACTTTGCAGCTGCCGATGTGAGAAGTAGCTTAGCCGGCTTAGTGTGAAATGTAGTAATTGAATTTTGTGTGAGAGAAGGGATTTAAGACATTAACACTGCATGTTCCATGTTTTAATGTCAGTTGTTAGCAGATTCCTCCATTAAAACCTTTGAACTGACCTTCATGCTTTGCTCTCCTACTTAATTGTGTACTAAGTATGATTATTTCATGTGATTGAATTATAAACACCCCTAATGGGCCAAATAATGAGCAACCATACTCAGAAAATACCTTAAAACAAGAAACATGGCAATTTTGCACCATGTTGGGTAAATATACGCACGGTCTGAAAGAGTTTACATTTTTTCTTGATTTTCGTATGTGTTAAATTGCTCACATTACAAAAATGTATCGTAGAAGCATAAGAGTGGTCGTATCGCTTGGCGCCGGTTATAGAATCAGAGCTGGGACCCTGAAGATTGCCTGATCAAAATTTGGTGCTTTTATCCGGCATGTCCCCATCCCTTTGAAATTCGGTGCTAAGCTGCCTCACTACCTGCCCCTCACTACTGCTGGTGCCACGCCTGTGATAGCATCATAGGACATCACCAGGGGTCATAGAGTTCCTCAGGGAATCATCGCAACCCTTAATAACACAAAGAATGGGTTTTATTCATACGGCATTACGGCTTTGTTTATACTTGAAGCTCCAAGGTCAAGCGAGTGTGTAGCTTTGATTTAGTGATCATTGTATAGTCCCTCATCGTTGATCATCTCAGAAAAATGTTATTATCTAGGATTACTACGATGTATAATCCTTATTCTTGAATAATGATACATAATTTTCTTAAATTAGCTTGCTGTCAATACTATAGACCCTCAATCCTCTCTGCTGCCCAGACATAGTGAGGCTTGGTCGTCCACGGATAAACGATTCGCTCTGTCCACGGCTGGGCGTCGATGCTGGGCAGTTTTCCAGCCACTGGACGGCCAGTGGACGCCCAGCCCACGCAAAACCGCCCAGTCCACGGGTAAAAATGGCTAGTGTAACCGATCCTTAAGAGGAATTACTTCGATGAGGAATATAATTATGTGGTTGAGATTTATGGTCATGGTAATAATAGTAGTAGTAGTAGTAGTATAGTGTTTTTAAAATATCAAGTCACTTTAGATGTTGCTGGAGGGATTAGCGGATATGCCACATCATCGCCGATACCCTCTATCTCTCTCATATGGTTATCTATTAACTACTTCTAAATGAGTTTTAAATACTCTGTGTATATTTGATTATATGATAAGGCCATATAATTCTACGAACTATTCGTTCTCTGATGATAAAACAATGAGCTTGAATACATCCCTATTAGTTGCGGCAAAGTTGTTTGTGCGACGTTGTCATGTAGGGTGAGCACAGTTCACCGCTGCCCTGGGTGCCCTGCCCTGCGGGCTGCGGTGATTCATTCATTCGAGGTCATCCACCATGGCAGCTTTCCCTATACAACTGGCTCTTGTGTTCTACACAGCCAAGCCAAGGAAATTATTTACAACGTAAATGAATATTTCATAGAAGAGAAGGCAAATAGAGGACCTTAGAAGGGAAAATAGAGGATATCAAGAGAGAGAGAGAGGGAGAGAGAGAGAGAGAGAGAGAGAGATAGAGAGAGAAGAGAGGAGAGAGAGGAGAGAGGAGAGAGAGAGAGAGAGAGAGAGAGAGAGAGAGAGAGAGAGATAAGAGATAAGATAAGATACTTTGATCCTATCTAGACACTTTGCAAGTACCAACTACAAGGTTGTTGACTATACAAAGCGCCACCACACCAGTACGAACTTGGTAGTCTCGAACCGCTGGCCGAAAGCAGGGTCTCTACACTCGGGCCGCACGCTCTACCACCGGGCCACCCTGGCGGGTAGAGAGAGAGAGAGGGGGGAGCGGGTGAGAGAAGAGTATTGTTTATAGTAGGTGGCGGGGGTGAAGTGGCAACACAGCTAGCAGTCATACGCCTCAGGCGGCCATATCCAAAGTGACTCGATGTAATGGAAAGACTATAGTAGTAGTAGTAATAGTAGTAGTAGTAGTAATAGTTATTATAGTCGATGTTACCACTACCACCACCACCACCCACCACTACTACCACCACCACCACCCACCACTACTACCACCACCACCACCACCATCCAGCCTTACTAGGGCAAGGCACAGAAGGCCGTAACTCACCCCAAACGACATGGAGAAGATGTCCCTGGGGCGCCTGCTTGCTATACTACCTTTAAAAATATCCCTCCTCTTCCTCCTCCTCCTCCTCCTCCTCCATTTTTACAGAAAATCAGTTATTAGTTCCCAATTATAATAAAGCGGATTTCCCAAAGATAGGCAGTGTACTAAGCGAAGTTGATTGGATTAACCTACAAAAATGGTAATAACGCCGAAAACATGTGTAATTTATTCACAAATAAACTCCAATTGGTTGTTGGAAAATATATTCCCATGGTAAGAAAACGTTTGAATATCAAAAACAAACCCTGTTGGATGACTAATGAGATACAACAAATCATCAACAGTAAGCGCCGAACGTATAAAGTTTACAAGCGATCAAATGCGGATTGCGATTCTAGAGAATACAATGACGTTAAGCGTCGTTGCAAAGGATTAATTAAGTCTAAAAAGCGCGAGTATGAACAAAAATTGCAAAGGAATCCAAATCAAACCCGAAAAGTTTCTTTCAATACGTTCGAAGTAAGAAAAATGTCAAAACATGTATTAGGCCACTGAAAGATAAGAATAACATCTTGGTAAATGATAACAAGAGTATGGCGTCCGTATTCAATGATTACTTTAATGCGGTTTTTATTAAAGAAGAAGAAGCTCCATTACCAGCACCAGTAAACATGTTTGCGGGACTCGAAAGGGATAGATTGGTAATAGGAGAGATAACAGTAGACGAAATGTCAAAGTATTTGCAGAAACTTGACCCAGCAAAATCCGTGGGGGTGGACGAAATCTCGCCGAAATTACTTCGCGAATGTCACAGTCAACTTTCGCTCCCATTAAAGATTATTTTCAATAAATCGCTAATGGACAAAATTTTTCCTAGTTTGTGGAAATTAGCAAATGTTACACCGATATTCAAGAAAGTGTGTAAGAGCCTCGCAAGTAATTATCACCCAATTAATCTAACGTCTGTGATTGTTAAACTTTTTGAGAAAATATTGCGGGATAAAATAGTGTCTTTTCTCGATGAAATTAACTCAATATTAAACTCCCTGCTTGGATTTCGAGATAAGAGATCCTGCTTAACAAACCTACTCGATTTTTTTCAATTTCAATAATTCAAACTGGGACGCTAAAATTCCCTCGGATACCTTGACTTTCAGAAAGCCTTCGATACAGTTCCCCATAAGCGACTTTTGACCAAGCTAAGGGTGCATGGGTCGGGAGAGCAGTTATGTTCATGGATTGGAGATTGGCTATCAAATCGTACACAACGAGCAGTTATAAACGGCGTGGCATCTGATTGGTTATATGTTACTAGTGGGGTGCCCAGGGATCGGTCTTGGGTCCTACTCTTTTTATTATATATATCAACGATATGGACTGCGGACTTGTATCTAAAATATCGAAATTTGCAGATGACACCAAATTAGGCGGTAAAGCATATAATAGAGAAAACTGCGAACTCTTACAACGTGATCTAAACAAACTATCAGATTGGAGTGATAAATGGCTATTAAAATTCAATTCTGATAAATGTAAAGTAATGCATATAGGCAACGATAACCTCAAATATAACTATCAAATGCAAAATAAAT
>JACEEZ010016669.1:50000-51109 GCA_016584305.1 Chionoecetes opilio
ATTCACTTCATTCACCTTATTTAAAGCCGTCATCACCCCTAAAAATTCACTTGCATACAATTTCATTGTCGACTGAGAGCCTTCCAAAACACACTATAACATGGAGCTCTAATTTCGTGTCTGTGTGATATTCACGCCAGTATTTCCTAAGTGTATTTCATCTATGACACCTAACTCACTTCATTCAACTAATTTAAGCATCTCATCCTCCATAACAAGTCACATATGGAACAATTAAAATATCGAACAGGACCCCCCAAGCCACAGATTAATAGCGTACCGATATTTCATGTTTCACTAATGTTTACCCGGGTATCTACATATGTGCTTCTCCTGCCACACCAACACACTTCCTTCTATTTGTTTAATGTCCCTAACCTTACACGGTACTTGCATTTCGAGGGAGATAATGTCCGTAGTGGGAGACTTGTAAAGATGCAGAGGAAGACGCCATTTTATTCAAGGTGCACTTGAATATTAAAAACACCTCTGGAGCAATGTTGAATATGGACCATGTCAAGTCCGAAAACATGCTCCAAGGCGCGCGCGAGGACAGAATCAAATCAAGATGGACCAAGTTTTTTTCAAAATTCTTGATGTAAATACCTCGCGAGTAGCCCCATTAGATCTCACAGTAAAAGCAAGTGCGTAATGACCTACCACAGCTTCTACAAGACGCGCTAATGACGCCGGGAAATTATTAAAGCAAATCATATATAAATGAACATCAACTAAGAAATGATGAATTGACCTCCGTAAAATAAAGTCCATAAACAGACAGACAAACAACTTTATTGGCATCCTAAGTTATTCTTCCATTTTCTATATGTTTATATTTATCTATCTTATTTTTTTTTACATCTCAAAGGACTGGCCAAGGGCAAAACAAAAAGGTAACAAAAAGGCCGCTTAGTTGCTAGTCCCTAAAAAAAAGACAGTAAGAGAATATAGAAATGCCAATTTAGTTACTTGCCTTACGATTAATATTAATTAATGCAGCCAAAAACACGTGAAATATACAATTAAGTAAATGGAAATGAATGCAAGTAAATAGATACCATCGTTGCCAGGATAGACTATAAAACATTAAGGATATTCTTTTTTCAAAT
>JACEEZ010016672.1:0-58059 GCA_016584305.1 Chionoecetes opilio
TTATAAATAAGCTGCAAAAATAATTATCATAAAAATAACTGATAAGTAATAAAATATTCGTCTTAAAGGATCGCAAAATCGAAATAATACTTCTATAAAAAATATTTATATACTCTTAAAAATAAAGAAAAAAAAGAAAGACCATCGTACAAAACAAATCTACTCAAAAAAATAAATAGAAAATGGACAAGCCAAATAGAAAACGAAATTACCCTTATTATATTGTTGATGTTTTTTTTGTTGACATGTGCTCATGAGAATGCGGTGGCAGTCTCAAATCGGTTTGATGTGCTCGGTGCTCTCGGGGACCCTGTAGAACTGTGGGATACCTTCAAACGTGAAACTCTACAAGCTGCCAAGGAGTGTATTGGGGAGCGCCCGAGGTCAAGGTATGGTTTTGTCTCGACGGAGATGAGACGCTGGAGAAAATCGAGGAGAGTCGCGCTGCCAGGCTGGCTGGGAACCAGGACCAGCACAGGGCTCTGTCACGCCGGACTAGAACCCTCCTGGGGAGAGACAAGGAGAGGTATGTCAGGAGTCTCGCTGAGGATGTCGAAGGTCATTTGAACGCTAATGACCTCCGACCCGCCTACCGAGCCCTGAAGAAGCTCCGTTCCAAGTCTCCTTCTCGGGCGAGTGCTATTCCAACAGCAGATGGGCGCCTCGTGTCGGACATGGATGGGCAGATGGCTCGTTGGGCTGAGTACTTTGGGCAGTTGTTCACGGTGGATCCTCCAACTGAGCAGCTTCACACCACTGGGTTACAGGCAGTGGATGCCGATCCTCCCATTGACGAAACCGCACCCTCTCTTGACGAAGTCAGAGAGGCTGTAGCAAAGTTGAGGGGTGGAAAGGCAGCTGGTGTTTGTAATATCAGTGCGGAGCTCCTCAAAGCTGGGGGTGAGGCCATGATCCGCGGGTTGCATGCTGTCCTGACTGCCGTGTGGCTATCAGTTACCATTTCTCCTGACTGGAAAAGGGGGCTGGTCGTCCCTATCTGGAAAGGGAAAGCGGACCGTCAGGACTGCAACAATTACCGCGGTATTACACTGCTCAGCGTACCAGGCAAGGCGCTTGCCCATCTATTGCTGACACGAATTCGCAGCCATCTGGTGAAGCATCAGAGACCTCAGCAGTCCGGGTTCAGGCCTGGTAAGTCAACAACGGACCGTATCCTAGCGCTTCGTGTCCTGGTGGAACGCCGACGTGAGTTTCGACAGGGGATGCTTGCAGCCTATGTTGATCTCAAGAAGGCGTTTGACTCAGTGCATCGTGAGTCACTCTGAGATCTTCTGCGACTTCGACGGATTCCTGCAAGGACTATTGGTTTGATAACTGGTCTGTATTCTGGGACTGAGAGTGCTGTGAAGTGTGGGGCAGGTGTATCCAGCTTCTTTCCTGTGAATACAGGAGTGAGGCAAGGGTGCGTGCTTGCCCCATCACTTTTCAACGCTTGGAGGAAAATGGGTATTGGAAAAGGTTTAATAAAAGTGATTGTGGAGTCCGTCGCAACCCCAAAGTCACTGATTTTTTTTTTTGCGATGTGCAGTAATCTTTGCTAAGTCGGGAAGCCCTGGTGAGGGCTCTCGGGCGCTGCACGGGGGAAAAACCCCTTTGGGATTTGGGGTCTCCGGGTAAAGACAAGGTCCGGGGTTTTTTGGAGACTTACTAGATAAAGAGACGTCTGTTCATGCTTTGGTGGCGAGGACTTTTAGATCTTGGAAAGTTTTACAATTTGGTAGCGCAGTCCATAATGACGGCGGGTCACGTCAAGAAGTCTTACGGCGGTTTGGCATAGCCCACGGTTTAGGACTCGCTCAGCGGGAGTATTTGGCGTTTTCGGTCCTGGCGGGAGGCAAAGATCCGGATCTTAAAGTCGCTTGTGATCCCTGTCTTATGAGCGATGGTTGGAGACATGGACCTTAATGTGACTTGAAGAGACGAACCCAAGCCTTTGGAAAAAGTGTTTTCGCAGAATCAGGGTTTTTATCGCTGGGATGATTACGTTCAAATAGCGATTGCCCGTGAGATGAACGGGGCCCTTTTACTGTAGTCCGTCGCGCCAATTTGGGCTATAGGGGCATGTGCACGCTACCCTGAAACCGATCCTTTCCCCATGGGGGTTGTATCTGTAAAACAATCCGGCGTGGAGGGGGCCCATGGGGGCGCCACAAGGCTCGTGGCGGGGGGGTTGATGTTTTTTGTGAGAGCGTTTGGTAGGGAAAGGACCCTGCAGGGGAAAAATCGCGCGTGGTGACCCCCGGGAGTGGTCGTAGGGGGGGAGGGACGCCCCCCCCGGCGATCCCCCCAATGATTGATTGTTTGATGTTTTTTTACTGTTGCCTGCGGTAAAATAAAATTTTTATTATTTTTATGTTATTATTATCTTATTATTTTTTATTATTACTATTTTTATTTTATTATTATTTTTATTTTTTATTTTGGGAGCCCAGGAATAGACAGCACCCGGAAAACCCTCAAATAGAAAACTATCGAGAAAAACAAATTTTGCGGTAACCCCGGGCTTAGAGCAACACAACTTAAACACACACACACACACACACAAAAAACCCACACACACGGAACTCCGTAGCGTAAGGGGAAACTCCGTAGGAAGGGTTACCCACGCTCGGCTCAAAACCCGAGAAGCCAGGGTTGATCCCCCGGGCGGAGCGAAGACAGACGGGGGGTCTTCTTTAAAACCCGAGCCCCTGTCCCCCCAGAGTGAATGGGTACCCGGGGGTTAGCCGGGGGTTTTTGACCCCCCCCGGGGTGGGGCTTTGGCCAACCAAAAAAGACTGAGAAAAAAAATGTTTATATGGAGAAGGGGCCATACAGCGTTGCTCTGGCCTGTAAAATACAACTAGAGAACTAGATGAATATACAACACACACACAACACACACACCCCACCACAACACACACAACACACTACACAAACCGTGAAGACCCGACATGACCTACCTCAAATAGTGAGTGAAAAAAAAAAGAGAGAGAGAAGAGAAGAGAGAGAGAGGAGAGAGGAGAGGAGAGAGAGAGAGAGAGAGAGGAGAGAGAGAAGAGAGAGAGAGAGAGGAGAGAAGAGAAAAGAGAGGAGAGAGAAAAGAGAGAGAGAGAGAGAGGAAGAGAGAGAGAGAGAGGAGAGAGAACAGAGAGGAGAGAAGGGGAGAGAAGGGGAAATATTATGAAACACAGACTCACACAACACTAACACACACACACACACAGACAAAACACACACACACACACAACACACGCACACCACACACACACACACACACCCCACACACACACACACACACCCACACACACACACAAACAACACACAACACACACAACACACACGGCATATGTATTCACATCGCTAGGAGAGACACGTAAGAGGAGATAAGAGAATGAAGGGAAGAGAAAGAGGAGAGTGGGGGAAAGATGATAAAGGGGGAGAGAGAATGGGAGGTGAAGGGAGAAGGAAGGAATTGTTGAGTTATAAGTGGAGAGTACTGAGAGTTTGGTCTCTCTCTCTTTTTCTCTCTCTTTCCCCCTCTTTTTTTCCCCTCTCTTCCCCCCTTCTCTCTTCCTCCTCTCTTCTCTCTCTCTCCTCTCTCTCTCTCTCTCTCTTCTCCCCTCTCCTTCTCTCTCTCCTCTCCTCTCTCTCATAAATGCGAGGATGCGGGAAACACCGCTAACGACGAGACCCTTTTAGAAAGGAGAGATAAAAAAGAGAGAGAGAGAAGAGAGAAAAGAAAGAGAGAGAGGGAGAGATAAGAAAAAAGAAGAGAGAAAGAGATAATAAAAAAGGAACGGAATAATAGCGGAAATAAAAGGGGAAAAGAGAGAGAGAGAGAGAGGGAGAGAGAGAGAGGGGAGAGAGAGGAGAGAGAGAAGGAGAGAGAGAGAGAGAGAGAGAGAGAGAGAGGAGAGAGAGGGGAAGAGAGAGAGAGAGAGAGAGGAGGAGAGTGAGAGAGAGAGAAAAAAAAAAATTGCAAGAAGACAGCTGAAAGTGAAAACTGAAAAGGGGAAATAGAAAAGAGCACACACACACACACACACACACACACACACACACACAACACACACACACACACACACACACACACCCCCACACACACAACACACACACCACACGTGACACACACACACAGCACACACACACACACACACACAAAACACACACAGTGACACACACACACACACACACACACACACACACACACACACACACACACACACAGGACACACACACACACACACACACACACACACACACCACACACCCACACACACACACACACACCCCATGACACCACACACACACACACACACAGTCACACACACACACACACACACACACACACACACACACACACAGTGCACACACACACACACACACACACACAACACCCCAACACACACACACACACACACACACCCACACACACACACACACACACACACACACACACCCAGGACACCACAACACCCACACACCCCAGTGAACACCCCAAAACACACAACACCACACACACACCCGTCCACACACACACACACACATACACACACACACACACACACCACCACAACCCCAAACCAACCCACACACCAACGTGCCCAACTCACACACACCAAATCCCCATCCCCCCAACACCCTCAACACACAGCCTCCCCACACACACAACAGTGCCACCACCCCCCACACCATGACAACCACCATCCCCCCCACACAACAAGACAAAAACCCAAACAAACACACAACAAACAGTACACACACACACCTAAACAACAGTTCACCAAACTCACCCATACACGCCTGACACATCCCCACAAACCCACCCAACCCCAACCCAAACAACCACAGGGACAAAACACACACACCCCACCCCACACACACACACACACACCACACACACATACACACACAACACACACACACACACAACACACACACACACACCAACCACACACACACCCACACACATCCACAAAACACAACAACCAACACCACACACCCCACCCCCACCACCAACCCCACAACACCACCACACACACACACAAACACACCCCACAACACACACCAAACCCCACACACACACACACACAACAACCAAAACCCCACAACACCACCCCACACACCACACAACACCACACACAACCCCCACACCACAAACACAAAACACCCACCACACACAACCACACACACCAAAAACCAAAACCCCACACACACACACAACACACAAAACCCCCCACACCACACACACAAAACCACCACCACACAACAAAACCCAAACACACACCCCACAAACCCCAAACCCAACCCACAACCCAAACCAACCCACCCACCAAATCTTCCCTAAAAAACCTTTTAAATTTTTCCCTTTCCTTCCTTTTAAAATTTTTTTTAGACCAAATCTTCCCCCAAAACCCCAAAATTTTGTTTTGGGGGGGTTTCCCCCCTGTTTTCCCCCCCCCTGTTCACCATCCGGATTTCCCCCCTTCATTGGACAAGGGACAAAAAAAGAAAAAAACCCCAAAATGAAAAAATTTCTTTTCTTTTTTAAANTTCATTTTGCAATTTCCATTTTTTTTTTTTTTTTTTTTAAATTTGTGAAAAGAAAAACAATTTTTCCCTTTTATAATTAAAATTTTTGTCTTCGTGAATGCATCACTTTTCGGTTTAAAAAAATTTGCTGATTATATCCAGTATTCGAAAATGGATAATATATTGTGAGTATGTGCTTAACTTTTAGCTGTATTCATAGCCTAATGATTGGTACGTCCAAATTTCGGTGTGAGTGTCCTAGGTTCGAGTCCCTTGGAGTACATCTTGTAGTCATTGATTCATTGATTAGGTTATATAATTAGGGTTGGTGATATTACGAATTAATATATTTTTTGCCATAATATATATATTAATAATAATTATGATTCATGTCTTTACGGCACTGAGATTGCATGCATACTCCTACACTACGCTTCCTGTATTGTATTTGTAAATGTATTACCTTATTTAAGGTGCATAATGATATAGTTCTTAGGACATCTAAGGGTCTAATTTTGTTGGATACTGTGCACCATGAACTGTATGGCTTTATTACCATCTATAAGATGTAGTCATGTATAGGCATTATTATTTACTAGGGCTAATAGCATATTCAATACATGTTTGAGAATAACGTTCTAACCGGTTTTTCATTTCTTTCTAACCGGTTCAGGAACGTTTATGTTTGGGGAGGAACGAAAAACGAAACAATAATAATACTTTTCTGATCGAAACGAACCGTTTGAAAAATAATTTCGTTTTCAAGCCCTGATCCTAACCTTACCACTAAGTATACCTAACCTAACCTTAACCATGCATAAAATTTGGTGATGAAATTATTATTATTTTTTTTTAGTGGGTTTCCGGAAAATAAAACTATCTCCATTAGAAAAAGCACCTATTGTAGGCCAGGAAGAATTAGTCGGTGTCTCTGAAAACGACTGCGAAGTTCTCGTCCATTATAAACCAAAATTTTACACTAAGACCGAAATTCCCTACACAATTGGGTGTGTTGGTTTCTGTTCACCTTATTGGATTCTAAGAAACATTCTCTCTATGAGCTTCCGTCGCAAATCACTACTTTCGGAGAATAAGATTTTTTAATAGGAAGGAGGGCATATGAGATATGAAAATAAACTAGCCTAATCCCACCTTTAGACTCACTAACCAAAATCTAACCTAATCCCACGCTTTAACCTAACTAAATCCAATCTGCATTTAAAAAGTGTCCCGCGGCAAGGAAGAACAAAGGCGATGCAGGTCACAAGAGGAAGAGTGAGGCGCACGTAAACACTTGTCTCTCGCCGCCCTATAAACACATGTCATATCTCCAAAGTAATGATTTGCGACGGAAGCTCATAGAGAGAATGTTTCCTAGAATCTAATAAGGTAAACAAAAGCCACACTCCCAAATTTTGTAGGGAATTTCAGTCCAAGTGTAAAATAATACCTACATTTTCATATATTTTTGGTAAAAAATTTTCTTTATGACTTGCAAGATTTTCAGATAAGTTCGATTTTTTTCGCTTAATATGTGATGCTTTTCCTAAAGGAGATAGTTTTTTTTTTCCCGTGCAAACCTCTAAAAAGTGTTTTTTGCAATTCAAAAAATTGATGACAAATTTCTCAAATACACTTTTAGACGTTTTTGAAACCGGAAAAAACACACTCCATTGTAAAAACATCAAATAATAACCAAAACAAACCATTAAAATAAACCTAACCTAACATAGCCTATGAAATTTTTATGTTTGCACAACATTTCATTGTTACTTTTAAATTTAAAACCCCGTTATGACCTATAGAAACATAGAAAGGTGAACAATACTTCAATCCAGACACACAGGCACATCAAACCAATTTCTTGGGGAAAATTCAGGTGTTTTTTACTCTAGGACCAGAATTCTCTACACAATTGGGAGTATGGTTTCTGCTTTCTGGTTACCTTAATGGATTCTAAGAAACTTTCTGTCTCTGATTTCTGTTGCAAATCACTACTTTCGGAGATATAAAATATTTTTAATAGGAAGGAGAGTATATACCAGTAAGGACGCCTTAATCGGCGAAGGACGACGAGCCGTACAAACCCGCCGCACGTGCGCACGTGCGGCGTCACCCAGAGTTTGACCTGTGTGACATTTTTTTTCTTTTTCTAGGTGTGGGGTTTCTCAAACCACACACCAAATTTCAAATTAGTCGGTACAGCCGTTTCTCAGCTATAGCAAAATAACGTTGTCTGACACCCCTCACGCGGCACGCGCCACGCGCCATGCGACCCCCCCACGTGAGACAAAAAATGTCAAGTCCAAATAGGATTGAATATCAGATGGCGAAGACCGCTTGTCAATCGGAAGCGGGATTCCAAAGATATAAGCTCCTGAAAAGTGTGACGGTCGGGTCGGGTCGGCCGTTGATTGTGAGAAAAATCCCGTATCCAGTGAGGACTCGCGAGCGCTTCGCGCTCGCTCGTAATGACATGAAAATTATCAAACTAAACCCCTCATTTAGACTCACAACCTAACTTACGTTTTAATCTCCTAACTAAAGCCAAATCCACATTAAAAAAATCTGCGGCAAGGAAACAACAGAGGCGATGCAGGTCACAAGAGAAAGAGTGAGGCGCACATGAACACTTGTCTCTCTCCTACCTGTAACAACATGTCATACAGCCAAATTCCCCAAAATCCGACCTCCAAAAATCCGACTTGTCAAACAACCGACTTTTTTCACCACCACATTGTGTCCCGGTTTTGGCCATTTATTTTACCTAGTTTTTTTTTTTTTTTAGAAACATAGGGTTTGTGGCTTTATTTATGCATGAAATTTTACGTTCGCGTATACCACTGGATCGGCCTTCAAGAGCTGCATCTTTTATGTTCTATACCATTTTGTCCTTACTTATGGTTACTGTGATATCCGAACATCCGACTATTCCAATTATCCGACCTACCTTCGGTCCCCCCAAGGTTTGGATAATTAATCTTAGCTGTATCTCCAACTGGTCTGTATTCGGGGACTGAGAGTGCTGTGAAGTGTGGGGCAGGTGTATCCGGCTTCTTTCCTTGAATACAGGAGTGAGGCAAGGGTGCGCCCTTGCCCCATCACTTTTCAACGCTTGTATGGACTGGTATTGGAAAAGGTTGTAGATCAAGTGATTGTGGAGCATCCGTTGGCAACACCAAGATCACTGATCTTGTTTTTGCCGATGATGCAGTAATCTTTGCTGATTTCGTTGGACGTCCTGGTGATGGCTCTCGAGGCGCTGCACGAGGAGGCAAAGCCTTTGGGACTTGAGGTCTCCTGGCTAAAGACCAAGGTCCAGGTTTTTTGGAGACTTACTAGATGAAGCAGTACAGTCTGTTCATGCGTGTAGCGGGGAAACATTGAGATCTTGGAATGTTTTACATACCTTGGTAGCGCAGTCCATAATGACGGCGGGTCACGTCAAGAAGTCTTACGGCGGATTGGCTAGCCCACGGTGTTATGGACTCGCTCAGCGGGAGTATTTGGCGTTGTCGGTCCCTGTGCAGGGGGACAAAGATCCGGATCTTCAAATCGCTTGATACCTGTCTTACTCTATGGTTGTGAGACATGGACACTAAATAGTAAACTTGAAGAGACGAATCAATGCCTTTGGTAATAAGTGTCTTCGCAGAATCATGGGGTATCGCTGGGATGATTACGTGTCAAATCAGCGATTGCACCGTGAAACTGAATCGAGGCCTATTACCTGCATAGTCCGTCAGCGCCAACTTCGGCTATAGGGGCATGTGGCACGCTACCCTGAAACCGATCCTTCCCATCGGGTTGTATCTGTAAGAGACAATCCGGCGTGGAGGAGGCCAAGGGGGCACCCACAAGCTCGTGGCTGGGGCAAGTTGATGTTTCTTGTCAAGAGCTGCTTGGTAGGGGAAAGGAGCCTGCATGGAACTCGCGCGTGGTGACCCTCGGGAGTGGCGTTGTAGGGTGGGCGAGGCGACGCGCCCCCGGCGTATGCCCCCAATGATTGATTGATTGTATCTCCAAAAGTAATGATTTGCGACGGAAGCTCAAAAGAGGGTTTTCATAATGTTTTCTTAGTAGTGTAAAATAATACCAAATTCAAAGAACTGGCATATCTCTCTTCTCTCTCTCTCTCTCCCTTTTCTCTCTCTCTCTCTCTTTTCTCTCTCTCTCATCTCTCTCTCTCTCTCTCTCCTCTCTCTCCTCCTCTCTCTTCTCTCCCGTCTTCCTCCTCTCTCTCTCTCCTCTCTCCCTCCTCCCCTCATCCTCTCTCTCTCTCTCCCCTCTCTCCCCCCCCCCCTCCCCCTCTCTTCAAATTCAGCGGGCCCGCCCCCCTCTTGGTAGATCAGGCCCCCCCCCCTAATCACTTCAGCCTCATGATTTACTATCTTGGGTATTATGTGAGTTAAATTCACAATTTATTGTCAAATCTAATACAACATGCATTTGTGGGGAGGTGTTCCAGCTTCTTCCTGTGAATACAGAGTGAGCAGGGTGTGTCCTTGCCCCATCACTTTTCAACTCTTGTATGGGCTGGGTATTGGGCAAATTTGTAGATCAAGTGATGTGGAGCTTCCCCCGGCAACACCAAGATCACTGACTGATCTTGTTTTTGCCGATGATGCAGTAATCTTTGCTGAGTCACTGGAGGTCCTAGTGATGGCTCTCGAGTACTGCACGAGGAGGCAAACCCTTTGGGACTTGAGGTCTCCTGGCTCAGACCAAGTTCAGGTTTTTGAGACTTACGAGATGAAACAGTACAGTCTGTTCATGCGTGTGGTGAGGACATTGAGATCTTGGAAATTTTTACATATCTTGGTAGCGCAGTTCATAATGACGGCGGGTCACGTCAAGAGTCTTACGGCGGATTGGCATACCCAAAAGACTACTCTATACTGGACTTGCTACTCGTGGCCCCGCGCCAACCCGCCCATGACCATTTTTGAATATCTAACATTTAATATCGAATATTTAACCATTTTTAATATCACCCCCATTTCCTTCCTGTGGTTTATCAGTAAAAATTATATACTGTTATCTTTGAAATGTTTGTTCTATAATATTATCAATAAAAAAACTGTAAAATACACTAAAAATGCCATTAAAAGAGAGTGAAGAAATTTTGCATGAACTTAATATTTATTTAAAACTCTTCACCTTTAATATTTTGCGAGAAAACTTTTAGATGAACAATCAAAAGAAGAGGATTTTCATTAGGTTTCCATTGATATATTCGGTTTTTTGATAAGTGAGTTACCACCCTGCATAAATTAGAGTTAACTAAAAAAATAACATCATCAAACGGATCGGCAAATAAAAAGTGTTCCATGAATAATACAGTAGACTATGGTTTATCAGTATAAATGATACACTGTTATCTTAGTAAATGATTGTTTTCTATAATATTATCAAATAAAAACTGTAAAATACACTAAAGAAATGTCATTATGAGACTGGAGAAATATGCATGAACTTAATATTCACTTTAAAATTTTCGCCATTTAAAATTTTGCGTGAAGGGCTTTTTACATGCAACATACAATAGAACGGAATTCTATTAGCTTTCCATTGATATTTTGTTTTCTGATAAATGAATTAGAACCATGCATAATTAGCATTAACTAAATAAATGACATCATCAATCTGGTAATTTTCCCGATTGATGAGGTTATTTATTTAGTTAACGCTAATTTATGTATGGTTCTAATTCATTTATCAGAAAACGAAATATATCAATGTAAAGCTAATAAAATTCCGCTTCATTGATGTTTCATGTAAAATGTTTTCTCGCAAAATATTAAATGGCGAAGATTTAAGTGAATATTAAGTTCATGCTATTTCTTCACTCTCTCATAATGCATTTCTTCAGTGTATTTACAGTTTTTTATTTGATAATATTATAGAACAAACATTTACGAAGATAACGGTATATCATTTATACTGATAAACCATAGGAAGGGAAAGGGGAGTGATGTTCAAAAATGTCGGGAATCGCAAAACTGGCCTCCACTAAAAATAGCCCAAAATGAGCAGCAAGTCCAGTATACAGTAGTCTTTGGGCATAGCCCACGGTGTTATGGATTTCGCTCAGCAGGAGTATTTGGCGTTGTCGGTCCCTGTGTAGGAGACAAAGATCCGGCTCTTTAAGTCGCTTGTGATCCCTGTCTTACTCTATGGTTGCGAGACATGTTCACTGAATACCGACTTGAAGAGGTGAATCGATGCCTTTTGGGAATAAATGTCTTAGAAGAAACATGGGGGATCGCTGGGATGATTACGTGTCAAACCAGCGATTGCACCATGAGACTGAATCGAGGCCTATTGCCTGCATAGTCCCCTCAGCGCCAACTTCGGCTATATGGGCATGTGGCACGCTACCTGAACCGATCATTCCCACCGGGGTTTTATCTGTAAGAAGCAATCCGGCATGGAGGAGGCCAACGGGGCGACCACAAGGGTTGTGGCTCGGGTAAATTGATGCTTCTTGTCGAGAATTGCTTGGTATGGGAAGGAGCCTGCATGGGGACTCGCGTGAGTGGGGGTGGCGTTGTAGGGTTGGGCGAGGCGATGCGCTCCCCAGCGTATGCCCCCAATGATTGATTTTTATTTGTTTTATTGGGAGAGGGGAGCGTTTGGTTTTAAATTTCAGTTTTGTGTTGATTCTTTCAGCAGTTCATTCAGCAAGGTGGCCCTTATTCAAAGTTTTGCGAACACATTGACAAAGACAAAGAGGCAAATTTTTTAGGCCACGGTGTTAGGGTGCTCGCTACCTCTTTTTGTTACAGCCATCCTGATCACACCACCATTTTCCACCACTTTCTCCGGGAAATTGCTACTGCTACCACTGCCTCGTAGGTAAGAATACAATACCTTTTTATTGTTATAAAAAAGGTTCTTTTAGGTTAATTATCTCGCGAGGGGGTGGAGCCTCCCATTAGGAGGGTAGGATTGTTTCGGTTAGGGTAATAATCCTCCTGGCAGGGCGGGCAGGGGGGACCACTAGCGGCTGTCGAATGCGGGCGGGCACACTTGTCGTATATTTTTTCTGTTGTTCGATCGGTTCGCAATTCCGAGGCACTGACTATTTATTCTGGCAGCATTTGATCTTTTTTTTTTGAGATAGTAATTTTCGGCCCAATTTCTTTTTTTACTTTTATAGAATTTTTTTTTTTTTTGTGGTTTACGAAGAAAAAAAAAATCTCAAATGATAAGGCCTCAATTTTGCCTAGAAATAAATAGTCGGTGTCTGTCAGGGCCGAGGTGGTTATCAATTAATATTACCAAAACCCAAGAAATGTGGGGAAGAAAATCAAGAAGTATGATTACCCAAATATATTACACACAAAATTAATAAAAATGGCTAGCCACCAAATACCATCACCAACCACACGTCTGCATGATGCAGGGGGAATGTCACCCTAAGAACTCCCTCGAACGCAGCTTGAAGAGAGGTTTAAGTGGGAGTAGCATCGTCAGCACCGAATAAATCTTCATACTGCGGGGAGCGTTGAAAGGTATGGGGGGACAGCTGGAGGGCCAACTGCAAGTGAGCCCACGTCTTCAGTATGGCCTTCTAGGGATGAGAACAGCAGGTTGGTAGTGGAGGTGGGTGTGGAGTGGAGAGCTATGGCTGTCTGCCTTAATCGTGGCGGCGAGGCTCCATCATTAAATTGGTAGAGTACCCCCTTACCCAGGACAGGGCTTGGAAGTGTTGACGTGGAGAGTCGAGTAGCTGCGCTTGAAGCTCCGAAGCACGCCGCTTGGTGAAGGTGAAGTGGTAATCACCGTTACTGTGACGAGGAGGTGTAGTTCAGGTGTAGTTCCTCACGGGGTCTTGAAAATTTGTAGGCTAGCATTAACTCAATAATCCCTGCTACCGCCGTTACCTGACTAGTTTTTCCTGGCCAAAAATTGGTGCTTTTTCAAATGGAGATATTTTTATTTTCCAGAAGCCTGTTAAATTTATTTAGGGGGGTTATAATGGACGAGAACTGCGCCTAGACTAGAAAGCCTAGAAATCTTGACTAACTTGGGGAGCGCCTATAGGGCTGATGCCTATAGTGCCTGTAGGCAGTTACCTCCAGGGCTGGGATGGTAGGCCCTGGAGGTTCAGACGAGGACAGTTCAGACAAGGCAAGGGAGAAGTTTTGACAATGTAAAGCTGCGGGTGCTTCTNGATTGGAGAGAGTGCTAATGAGTGGAGTGATTGGATGAGAGTGCTAATGAGTGACTGAGTGAGTGATTGGAGAGAGTGCTAATGAGTGACTGAGTGAGTGATTGGAGAGAGTGCTAATGAGTGACTGAGTGAGTGATTGGAGAGAGTGCTAATGAGTGACTGAGTGAGTGATTGGAGAGAGTGCTAATGAGTGACTGAGTGAGTGATTGGAGAGAGTGCTAATGAGTGACTGAGTGAGTGATTGGAGAAGCTAGTAATGTGAGTAGAAAGAATGGTGTAAGTATAATGATAGACAGAAGAAATGAAGAAAAAATCGTCTTCCAGTCCATATTTAGTGTTCGAATTCACTCCAACCCCATTTTTTCTAACTCAAGTTGATGCTTTCATTTAAGTATTCAATCTCAGTGGTTTTATTTCCCTACAACAACTACAATTTAGTTTAAAAAAGCCTCAAGAATTGCTATTTCTTTCCTTTCCTCTCAAGTACGTTTGTTATTTAAATTCCTTTCATGTGCTCTTTAAATTTCTGTCTTTAACTAATCACATATCATTCTCTCCTCACGTTATTTACCTTTTAGTCTTTGTTTAACCTTCCATAAGAACATAAGAAAATAAAGAAGCTACAAGAGGCTGTGAGACCTACACATGGTAATTTCTGTAGTTCCTTCCATCACCGCTTGAGTAACGAAACTTTCCCATTTTAATTTCCTCTACGACAGTTGGCGAGCCCTCTTACTTCACGCCGGATATTTTCAAGAAGTTGCTTGAGGAGACCGACCTGACGAAGCCTGAGCAGCGGGCGGTGGCGGTGCAGGTGCTCTCGGCGTACGTGCAGCAGGAGGAAGGTGCCGATGCGAGTGGGGAAGCTGTAGAGGACGAACATAAGATTGAGGAAGATGTGGAAGTGGAGGATAGAAGAGTACACAACAGCAGCAGTATTAACACAACTGCAGACGAGTTAACAGGTGAGAGAGAGAGAGAGAGAGAGAGAGAGAGAGAGAGAGAGAGAGAGAGAGAGAGAGAGAGAGAGAGAGAGAGAGAGAGAGAGAGAGAGAGAGAGAGAGAGAGAGAGAGAGAGAGAGAGAGAGATGAGAGAGAGAGAGAGAGAGAGAGAGAGAGAGAGAGAGAGAGAGAGAGAGAGAGAGATTCTTTCTACCATCCCTTCTATAAGAAATTGTTTTAATATATGCATCATTCTTATACAATTATATGTTCAGCTCTTTACCATCATGTGTGTGTGTGTGTGTGTGTGTGTGTGTGTGTGTGTGTGTGTGTGTGTGTGTGTGTGTGTGTGTGGTGTGTGTGTGTGTGTGTGTGTGTGTGTGTGTGGTGTGTGTGGTGTGTGTGTGTGTGTGTGTGTGTGTGTGTGTGTATATATGTGTGTGTGTGTGTTTTACTCTTCTTTTTTTTCCTCTTCAGCTGCATCGCAAGCCGAGGAGTTTAAGTTCCTTGTTGACATAGTGATTAAACTTTCTCAAACGAGTGGCCTCCGTGATGTACAGACGGCGGAGGAGACACTACAGACCCTGGCAAGTCACTCACTCACTCAATAATTCGCACATTTATTAACCCCTTGAGACCCAGAACGTAATTTCCATAGTAATTTGGGTGCCTTTAGACGATTTTTAGTGAATATAAGCAATGTTTTATAGATATGACCTGTTTAGTATCCTTGTCCACTAGCTAATTTAGTATTTTAAGTCACTTTCGTAATTTTATGGCTAACATCATACAATTTTTTATAGCAAAGGAAAGATCTGGGCGTGAAGGGTTAATTAATGCATTCCTTCACTCTCTCCGTTACCTCTTTCATCATTCTTTTACCTGCTCCACTCATAGAGCCACTCATCCACTCACTAACTGATGAAAGAAGTAGAAATTAGTGATGAAGAGAACTTAAAGATATCATTAGCAAGGATAAAGAGAGTTAATTAGGAATAAAGGAAATATAAAGTGAACTGACGGAGGAAAGAAAGAGCAGTTCAAAATAAAAAAAAATTCATGTTACTATAATACATACCTTAAAACATACCTATAATATATACCTTAAAACATATACATTTTACATACCTTAAAACATACCTATTATACATACCTTAAACATATATTATACATACCTTAAAACATATCTACCAGTAAGACGCCTTAATCGGCGAAGGACGAGCGAGCCCGTAGAAACTCGCCGCACGTGCGCACGTGAGGCGTCACCCGGAGTTTGACCTGTGTGACATTTCTAGGTGTGTGGTCTCAAACCACACACCAAATTTCAACTTAGTCGGTACAGCCGTTTCTCAGCTATAGCAAGATAACGTTGTCTGACACCCCTCACGCGGCACGCGCCACGCGCCATGCTGACCCCTCACGTGAGACAAAACATGTCAAGCACAAATAGGGATTGAATGGGGCTATCAGATGGTGAAGACCGCTTGTCAATCGGAAGCGGGATTCCAAAGATATAATAAGCTCCTGAAAAGCGTGATGATCGGTCGGTCGGTCGGGTCGGCCGCTTATGTGAGAAAAATCCCGTATCCAGTGAGGACTCGCGAGCGCTTCGCGCTCGCTCGTAATTATACATACTTTAAAACATACCTATTATACATACCTTAAAACATATATATTATACATACTTTAAAACATACCAATTATACATACCTTAAAACATATCCATTATACATACCTTAAAACATACCTACTATACATACCTTAAAACATACCAATTATGCATACCTTAAAACATACCTATTATACATACCTTAAAACTCCTTTGCTATAACCGCTGTTCCTGATTCCGCCAACAGGATATATTCACCGTGGCCTGCAAGTTACTGGAGCCGAAGCGCAAGGTGGCCTGGGAGATGCTGGCTGAGGAAGGCGGAATGACTGCCATGGAATTTGTGACTCACCTTGAAAAATACATCCTGGCCAGCGGTCTCTCTCACGCCTACAATGATAACCCTTCTGTCCGGCTTGCTGCGGCCTACGACTGTGTGTGTGAGTGTCTGATTGAGTGTGTGTGTGTGTGTGTCATTCATTCACCCATGGTCTTGTCCACTCGAGCTGGCTCGCGATCGCCAGTTTTCACCCTCTCAGTGCGAGCTTGGAGCTCATTATTACCGATCTTTGGGCAATGCTAGGACCTCACACACCACACACCCCCATCCCCTTGCTCAAGGAGGACAGTAACCGCTCGAATTTGTCAAGTGAAAAATCCCCGGGAGCGCGAGGATTCGAACCGCCTACCCACGGAGTGAGAGACCAGAACGTTATCAACCTGACCATCGCGCGGTGTGTGTGTGTGTGTGTGTGGTGTGTGTGTGTGTGTGACCGCTAGCCACTGCGACTACTACTTCTACTACTACTACTACTACTATTACTACTACTTATATTACCATTCCTACTACTATAATTAAAATTAGTTATATATAAATTAGCATCAGAATTAAGACCATCCCACCATCACTACTACAACACACTCCTATCTCTCCTCCTTCCTCCCGCAGGCGTACAGCTGAACACAGACAAAGCGGAGACCTTCAGAGGGAATCCCAGCCACCTTGCCACGCCAATCCACCTTAAAAATGACCCCAAAGAGAAAAACTGGAATAAATGTCACGATATTGTTGAAGGTAAGACATGTTGATTGTATACTCTACATTCATTACATCATTCAGGGGTTTTTTCTCACAATTCCCCATGGTAAAAGCCTCAATTTCGCCTCCGTCCACTCCACACACATGCACCACACACAGATCTATCCATGAGACACACCAACAACAAACACTAAACAAAAATGGCACAAAATAGTTCACACCTGACCGTGGCCTCGAGGCTGGCGGTGCAGGGCGGCAGCAGCAGCAGCGCCGCGGACGCCATCACGCTGTCCTACAAGAGGCGCTCGTGGTGGTGGTGGTGGTGGGGGCGCGGCAGGCGGGTGATCGCCTCCTTCACCTTCTCTCGCGAGACTTGGCACTGTGTCTCCCCTCACGAGAGCGCGACGCGGAACACCTCCGCCCAGGTGGCCGTGGTGAAGCTGGGGCGCCTGAGGGGGAAGGAGGACAACACCCCCGTCAGAGTGACCTGCCTGGCGGACGGCGGCCCCGTCGTGACCCAGTCACCGACCTTCTGCAGGGTCTGAGGCTGACAAGAATTGAGGACAGCGCGGTGCTCTTCTTCAGTCTCGGGGGCGGCAGGCTGGAGGGCGCCGCAGGACAAGGACAGCCCGTCACGGCAGTGTTCTGTAATGGCAGGTGCCTCGGTGATGGCGGCGCCCAACACCTCTAGGGCGACTCTCCCCGGCAGGAGGACGGTGAGGCAAAGGAGGACAGCCCCTGCCCGGCAGATGACGGTCCCTGTGTCAGACGGCTATGAGGCGGCGCCCAAGGGAGTCCCAGAGCAGTGTGATGGAGTTTCCCTCGGCGGTGAGCCTCGAGCTTCCCTCGGCGGTGAACCTCGAGCTATCCTCGACGGTGGCGGGAGAGAACTGGTGCACCGCAAACAATGAGGACTCTCCCGCCTATGTGGAGGAGGAACAGCTGACCGAGGGCAAGGACCGACCCGTCCCCGAGGATGAGTGCGAGACCGAGGGCGCGTACCTCTCCGCCCCTGAGGATTACCAGGATACCGAGGACGAATACTTCCCCGACCTCGCCGACGCCTGCGATATCGATGGCGAGTTCTCTCCTGCGATGACAGAGGAGGAGCGGAACCTGTGGGATGGCGTGGGGGCCTGTGCCTGAGTGGTGAGCGGGCTGCTGCTCCTGTACCACGCCTGGCGGGGATACTCACAACACCACTACTACACTGCTTATTATGTACTATACACTGCTACTACACTCTTTCATACACCTTTTCCCACCCTCTCTCATCCTTTCTTCCGACTCCTTACAGTTCCACGGGACATATTGACGGACGAACGCTGTGATTCGAGGCAAGCTGTGGTCGCAAGCTTTGTGTATTCAAGCCTTCACAAAATGCAAATTCATCCTCTTCCCGTAAAGGCTGGGTGAGTGATAGTACTAGTCTTAGTAGTATGCAGTAGTAGTAGCAGTAGTAGCAGTAGTAGTAGTCGTCGTAGTAGTAGAATTAGTAGCGGTAGTAGTAGTGGTGAAACATGTGCAGTGTGTGTTTATGTTCGAAGTGCATCCTGGCTTCACTTCCTACTCTTCCCTTGCAGAGTTCTCAATGATCACGTGGAGAACTACTTGGACGCCCATGTGGTGAGTTTCCGCACCGCCGTCACCCAGGTCTTGCGGTCAGCGGGGAAGGTAGATCCCGCCACGCCGCCTTGCAATCCCAACCCGCTCAAGTGCAAGCCAAAGCCGTTTTTGCAGCACGTCACCAAGATGAAACCACTGCGAAGATTACTCTTCCACGAGAACCTGACTAGGAGTAAGGTGAGTGAGGGATATAGGGGTGTGAGGTACTGTACTATTTTCACTATACTGCTACTACTACTACTACTACTACTACTTACTACTACTACTACTACTACTACTATACTACTACTACTACTACTACTACTACTACTACTACTACTACTATTAAATACGTGTACAAAACCTTTCATGTCCCTTTTTCTCCTTTGTCTAACTTTACGCTTCTACCACTACTACTCCTATTACTACTACTTTACTACTTCTACTACTACTACTAGGCTACTACTACTACTACTACTACTACTACTACTTATACTACTACTACTACTACTACTACTACTTATACTACTACTACTACTACTACTACTACTACTACTACTATTACTACTACTCTAACTTTACGCTTCTACCACTACTACTACTACTACTACTACTACTACTACTACCACTTTCTCGCAGCTGGAGACGCGGCGGTGTGTGTGGTACAATCCCGACGCAGGGGAACACGGGGCCTGGCAGGGAGAGCAGTGTCGGGTCTGGCACAGCGGCGAGGACCACACCAAATGCCTGTGTCGCCGCCAGGGCTTGTACAGCGTCCTGGCCGAGATGGTGGAGCCTATGGTAACGGATTCAAACTGGAAAAGCTTAGATCTAAAAAAGAAATTGGGAAAAACTGGTTCACAAATAGGGTGGTAAATGTTTGGAATGGAATAAGTCATCAGGTAGTTAGTGCGGAGTCAATAGGGAGCTTTAAAAGGAGGCTAGATAATTTCATGGATGGGGATGAAAGGTGGATGTAGGTAGTGTTAAGTATCAGGAACTAACTCGTGTAAGTCTCACGGCCTCTTGTAGTTTCCTTATTTTCTTATGTTCTTATGTTACGGTACTACGTGTGTGTGTGTGTGTGTGTGTGTGTGTGTGTGTGTATGTGTATGTGTGTGTGACCTGTTGACCCCACCTCGTCTTTGGTTCTGTAGGAGGTGCCAGACGATTCGGAGTGGCTGGTTGTGGTGCGATACGTCCTCTACGGCCTGTCCTCTGCGTGCCTCCTCTTCTTCATCCTCGTGGTGGCCTTTGCCGGGTGAGTACCAAGCGGGACAGAGGCGCATTTTATATTCGTTTATGTTTTTTGTGGGTAGAACGTATGCATATGATTTTAACTCATCTTGTGTTTCCTTGAGTATTCTTCACCCAATATTGATGCAAATCCAGTCCCTTGTGGCCTTGTCTCCTTCCAGTCCCATAAAAAAAAAAAAAATATGTGGCTTACCGTCTCTCTATCCTAACTTTAATCTCCTCTTCTCTCCTTCTCTACTTCCATTTCTCATCTTTCCTTTGGTTTTGACGCACCTTCACGTCTCCTCTCCTCGCCAGGGACTTAAAGGAACAGTTCCACCTGATGGGGCTGTGTCTGGCGGTATGTCTCCTGGCGGGAAGCGTCTTTATGATAGTTAGCGACCTTGAGGAAGTGCGGACGGAACGCCACTCCTGCACTGCCATAGGAACCCTTCTGCACCTCAGTTACCTCGGGGCCGGGGCGTGGGTGGCCATGCTAGGTCACGCCTGCTTCAAGTGCGTCACAGCAGGTCAGTGGATGCCACGTGGGAGGGTTTTCTTGATTGTATTTTTTTTTTTTAACGAGGCGAAAATTCCATTCTATCTTAACCCCTTGAGACCCAGAACGTAATTTATATTGTACTTTGGGTATACCTTTACACGATTTTTAGTGAATATAAGCAACATTTTATAGATATGACCTGTTTAGTATCCTTGTCCACTAGCTAATTTGGTATATTCAGTTAGTTTTCGTAATTTTATGGCTAACAACAGACGACTTTTTATAGCAAAGGAAATATCTAGGCGTGAAGGGGTTAAGGTAATCGTGTAATTAATGAGATAAGAGAAAATACTTTGATCCTATCTAGACACTTTGCATGTACCAACTACAAGGTTATTGACTATTCAAAGCGCCACCAAAGGGGTTAAGGTCTCATGCTTAAAATTATGCCTATATTTACCTGACAATATGGTTAACTATGATAAAATGCAACTGAAACTAAGAAGAGCTGTAGTATTCCCTTCTCCTGGCATCAAATATCAGTCAGTAAGCAGCAAGGGATCAGGATTTTTCACCTCGTTAAAAAAAATAGACCATGTATATTTATATCAGGACGGATCAAAACTATGTGCCGTACTTTGCCAGGGTTAAGTCTTAGTGGGATGAGAGTGAATTGAAATAGGAATAACAGGAAATAATAGGAATAACAGGAAATAATAGGAATAACAGGAAATAATAGGAATAACAGGAAATAATAGGAATAACAGGAAATAATACCAATAACAGGAAATAATAGGAATAACAGGAAATAATAGCAATAACAGGAAATAATAGCAATAACAGGAAATAATAGGAATAACAGGAAATAATAGCAATAACAGGAAATAATAGCAATAACAGGAAATAATAGCAATAACAGGAAATAATAGGAATAACAAGAAATAATAGCAATAACAGGAAATAATAGGAATAACAGGAAATAATAGGAATAACAAGAAATAATAGCAATAACAGGAAATAATAGCAATAACAGGAAATAATAGGAATAACAAGAAATAATAGCAATAACAGGAAATAATAGCAATAACAGGAAATAATAGGAATAACAGGAAATATAAATGTAACTAATATCTACAGACTTTTCAAGGAGTCATCTTTTTCTCACTCTCTCTTTCACTTGCCATCAGCTCCCTCTAGCGTTATGTGATGTGGTAAAGCCTGATGATGTTCTAGCCGTGATGTGAGGTGTGTGTGGTGTATGCACTGTCATAGGGTGGCGTCGTGGTGTTGATATAGTGTTAGAGATATGGCAGCGAGAGAGATCGACGTTTATAAATAGCATACGATCTATTTAATCAATGCACATAGCTAACTTTAATGATACCTCAATAAACACCTCACCTTATACACCTTACTATAACACCTTCTAAACACCTCACCTTATAAACCTTACTATAACACCTTAATAAACACCTCACCTTATACACCTTACTATAACACCTTAATAAACACCTCACCTTATACACCTTACTATAACACCTTCTAAACACTTCACCTTATACACCTTACTATAACACCTTCTAAACCTTACTATAACACCTTCTAAAGTTCTAAACCTTACTATAACACCTTCTAAACCTTACTATAAAACCTTATAAACCTTACTATAAAACCTTATAAACCTTACTATAACACCTTCTAAACCTTACTATAACACCTTCTAAAGTTCTAAACCTTACTATAACGCCTTCTAAAGTTCTAAACCTTACTATAACACCTTATAAACCTTACTATAACACCTTATAAACCTTACTATAACACCTTCTAAAGTTCTAAACCTTACTATAACACCTTATAAACCTTACTATAACACCTTATAAACCTTACTATAAAACCTTATAAACCTTACTATAACACCTTATAAACCTTACTATAACACCTTATAAACCTTACTATAACACCTTATAAACCTTACTATAACACCTTCTAAAGTTCTAAACCTTACTATAACACCTTATAAACCTTACTATAACACCTTATAAACCTTACTATAACACCTTCTAAAGTTCTAAACCTTACTATAACACCTTATAAACCTTACTATAACACCTTCTAAAGTTCTAAACCTTACTATAACACCTTCTAAACCTTACTATAACACCTTCTAAAGTTCTAAACCTTACTATAACACCTTCTAAACCTTACTATAACACCTTCTAAACCTTACTATAACACCTTATAAGCCTTACTATAACACCTTAATAAACACCTCACCTTATAAACCTTACTATAACACTTTCTAAAGTTCTAAGCCTTACTATAACACCTTATAAACCTTACTATAACACCTTATAAACCTTACTATAACACCTTATAAACCTTACTATAACACCTTAATAAACACCTCACCTTCTAAACCTTACTATAACACTTTCTAGACGCCTCAATCCTTCCCTCTCTCTGCCAGGCATCGTCGGCGGAAAGATGAAGCAATACGGTTACCTGTCGGCGGGGGTGACGCTGCTCTCTGTGGGCGTCACCTACACTTTCTACCTCCACGACCTCGGCAATGACCCGCGGTGCTTCATATCGTGGTATGACGCCCCCAAGCAGGTCTTCTTCGCGCCCCAAGTTGTCTTCAGCAGCGTGGCATTCTTTTGCGCCCTCGTGATCATCTTCAACATTCACACGGCGGCCTTCAGGTAGGTCAGTCAGAAAAAGAGAGAGAGAGAGAGAGAGAGAGAGAGAGAAGAGAGAGAGAGAGGAGAGAGAGAGAGAGAGAGAGAGAGAGAGAGAGAGAGAGAGAGAGAGAGAGAGAGAGAGTACTTTGTGTCCTACTAGTCAGTCAGAGTCAGGTTACGAGTAGGATAGGGGTGGCGGGGGCACTGACAGGGGATTAGGAGCAGTTCCCTTGTTACTCATGCCAAGATCATAATATTTGGAATGATCGTTATATGATAATAAGATAGTCATTTCCATAGAAGGTAACAGTGTTAATGATATAGGCGATATACTCAGTGCACGAGAGAGGCAGGAATGCGTTGCAACAGGAATAGTGTTTTACGTACTCAAGCATTATATAATCATGCCGGAAGGCAGGAAGGGATGAGTGGAAAGAAAGACATGAAAATAATTAACTGCGCTTTCATTATCATAAATATCAAGGTTGATATTGGCGTTACGGTATTTTCGCTTGCGCGTGTGTGTGTGTGTGTGTGTGTGTGTGTGTGTGTGTGTGTGTGTGTGTGTGTGTGTATGCTCATGTGCGTGTGCTCATGTGCGCGTGTGTGCGTGTGTGCCTATACTCGTCGTGTTCACAGGATAGTAAGAAATCAACTTCTAAAAACTCACAATACAAAATGATAAGGTAATAACTAAGTTCTCTTACGAGACCGCCCGCTCAGCACAATATATACTGAATCTGAGTACACACACACACACACACACACACACACATACACACACACCGCGTGATGGTCAGGTTGATGACGTGCTGGTTTCCCATTCTGTGGGTAGGCGGTTCGAATCCTCGCGCTCCCGGGGATTTTTCACTGACAAATTCGGGCAGTTACTGTCTCCCTTGAGGAAGGGGATGGGGGTGTGTGGTGTGTGAGGTCCTAGCATTTTCCAAAGATCGGTAATAATGAGCTCCAAGCTCGCACCGAGAGGGTGAAAACTGGGTATCGCGAGCCAGCTCGCGTGGACAAGACCATGGGTGAATAACACACACATACACACACACACACACAAGCAGATCAGCGTTTCCCACTTTCATGTGGGATCGCGAAAATACATTAACAAGCCTTCTCCACTCATTTATGTGAATACATCATTATCTAATCTCTTCTCCATCTTATCTTGATTCATATATATTTATTCATATACGGAGCCACGCCCCCTTTTTCTACGTGGCAGCTGATTGGTGCATTCCTCGTATCATCACAACCAATCACAATATCCTCACTACGTGTGGTTCCCCAAGGCGCACAGCTTGGAGTTGGTGGCTTCTATAGGCCAATGATGCGCACCCGGACGGAGTGTAAATGACTACACTCAACTCCAACCTCATACTCCAAGGTTCCAATCAGACAGATATACATCCTTAATATTGCGGAGGTACCTGTAATGAGGATACTGTCGAAGTAATAGACCACGATGGGCCAGGGAAACAGCCTGACAGCAAAAAGCGTGTGCACAGTAACCTCCCACCGCGTACAGGACGCACCCAAGAGGATCAAACTGTCGCTGGTGCGGTAAAGGTCCAAGGGTGGATTTGGCGGGTGTAAGAAAAAGCGCAGTGACATTGTGACATTCCACTTCGACAAGAAGGAAAGTGGAGCACCCGGTGGTGACTTCTGCTGGGAGTCGCGCCCGGCCCGTCTGAACAAGGGGCTGCTGTTAAAGTATGGGGACAGCGAGTACGTGCGCATCAAGTTCAAGTTTAGAATAGGAGCCACCAGAGCCATGGGCCCCAAACACGTGCCCACGACCAGCCTGCTCAAGCAGCTGTCGAGGCAGCCGGACGCGGAGACTCAGATGATCCACCTGTTTATCGCGCGACCCGCCTTTGTGGCGCTGACCGGCCGTGACGGGGACGGCGCGACGCTGCCCGGCCATGACGGGTACGGCGCGGCGCTGCCCGGCCATGACGGGTACGGCGCGGCTCTGCCCGGCCATGATGGGGATGGCGCGGCGCTGCTCGAGCTCGGCCGTGACGGGGATGGCGCGGCGCTGCTCGAGCTCGGCCGTGACGGGGATGGCGCGGCGCTGCTCGAGCTCGGCCATGACAGGGATGGCGCGGCGCTGCTCGAGCTCGGCCATGACGGGGATGGCGCGGCGCTGCTCGAGCTCGGCCATGACGGGGATGGCGCGGCGCTGCTCGAGCTCGGCCGTGACGGGGATGGCGCGGCGCAGCAAACAGGTCCGGCGGAAGATGATGACATATATTATGATGCAGAGGAATATATTCAGAATGAAGAAAACAAAGAAGACGGTGAGGAGGAGCTCGATCATGAGAGAAAGACCGCGTCCCCGGCACCTGCCCGGCAACCCGCCACGCGCAGCAAGGTGAAGGCGGTGGCGAGGCGTGTGTTGTGGCCCTTGTTGAGTCTCCTCGCTACGGCAATGGTGCTGGCGGTGCTGCAGCCAGAGACTATTTCCACTCATGTGACTGAAGTAGAAAAATATCGCTGCTGGCTTCGAGAGGAACTTGGCGTGCGTGTCCTGGAGGCGCGGGACGTGGACGTCATGACACGTACTGCGCTGGAGCCTCTGGGCGCGGGGCGGTACGGCTCCTGCAGCAAGACTGTGGACCCTTGGAGGCAGCGGCAAATGGTTATCAAGACGTTCTTCAACAACAGCCTCCAAGCTTTAGTGGCAGAGGCAGTGAGTCTCCACCAGCTACAGGGGGAGGGCGTGCAGCGCCTGGCGGGGGTATGCCTCGAGACGCGACAGCTGATCACCTACTATGCCGGGGAGCCCCTCCACCACTACTTCGCAAAGACCGTCCCGCTCGTGCAGGCCGTCAGCATATTCTTGCAGGTCACGCGAACTCTACAGCGAGTTATACAAAAAGGACAGTCCCATAACGATTTAAAGGTTGACAACGTTTGTGTTTCCGTTAAGAGCGGCGGCCCTGTCGCCACGCTCATTGATTTTGGTTTGTCGAGGCCTCTGGGCACCCAGAATTACCAGAGATTCTACTCCAATAATTCGCGCCGGGAGCAGCTGTTCCCGTAGATAGCGCCGGAGCTGTTCCTGGAAACACACTTCACCAGCGAGGCCAGCGAGGTGTGGAGCCTGGCAACCATGATGGGCAGGTTCCACTTCCATGCGGTGGCGAAGAACTGGCAGTGCGCACACTGTCCCTCGGTGCCCGTGGCCGACCTCTTCAGCTGGATGAAGGCCGCCAAGCACAGGGACCCCGCACACCGCCCCAGCCTGGCCGCGCTGGTGCAGGTGCTCGAGGCGCTGCACATGCAGGCGCTATATAGGACAGGCAGCGTCTCCAGCACTATCACAAACACAACGGAGCGGAATGATACGGCCGTAGAGGAGAGATCGTCAAAAATAAAACGCTATGAAGACGTTCCGGCGAAGAAAGCATCTTCGAGTTCAGCTTAATATCGACCTCATGTAAAGATGAGTGCCACGAAGCCAAACACAAACTCCAGTAGCTACAAGTAACAAACTCACATTTCTTAACATAACACTGCAACTTAAACGGGATAAAAGAGCCTTTCCAGTGCATCGCAAGATAAGAAATCTGCAACTCTAATAAGGGAAAGAAGGTCCTCTTATGGCGATACTGTAAATGTCGTGAAGCGCCAAAGCTTAAGAACGACACAGGGAATAACAGCACGTTCAGCCGCACGTCTCGTCGGGCAAGGAAGCGGCCGGCAGCATCGTCATGCGCTAAGATCGCAGATCGCCACGCTAAGAGCCACATGTATGACAGCGATGCCTGGACTTGGAGAGCCAATTATTGCGAGGCAGATCACACTTCTGAGGCCAAGACCGCGCGGCCGTGCCATCCGGCTACGAAAAGGTGTTGCCCGTCACCCTGTGCTCCACCCTCACCTCCCAGCGAGTGAGTCTTTCTAGCAATGAGGCGGAGGCGTGAATAGACCGCAAACACCTGAGTGACAAAGGCCTATACGTATCCTGGAGAAGCGACAGGTGGACGTTGTATAACCCGAGGTGTGTGTGAGTACGCGGATCGGGTGACTTATTTCCGAAGAGTAGAACGATATACTATTCCCCGCGGGAAATTGGAGGAACACAGTCAAGGCGTGTAGATGAACACTACTGCAAAGACAGTTCCTTCAAACCCAGCACAATGGTATCACCACGCCAGCACGGAGTGGCCGGGGCCAGGCAGTAGCCGGTAAGGGACACCGCGCTAAGAAGATCGCTGGCCACCGACGCTCCCTGATAACCAGCAAGTGGAGGGGCTTTGGTAAGAGGCGTCCGACACCAGACTGAGGCCCGCCGCGTGGCCTCCGTGTGGAGTAAGGCTGGCACGAGGGAACGGGTGCACTTGCATTCATGTGCCTGTCTGACGGTTTATAACGTAACTAGAAAGGATAAGGTCTTTGATAAGACGCGTCCGACACCAAAGGCCCGCCGCTTAGCTTCCGTGAGGGCTTGCGCCGCCAACAAGGAACGGGCGCACGCACGTAATTGTGCCTCTCAATTAAAATTGAAGAAAACTGGAAAGCGGAAGATCTTCGGCCATATATTTCCGACACTGGTTGCGCGTCGCGTGGCCTTCGTGCATGAGAGCTCATACCGCCAACAAGGAACGGACGCACGCAACTAAGTTCGCCTCCCAAACGACCCTTAACCCCTTGAGACCCAGAACTTAGACGATTTTTAGTGACTATAAGCAATATTTTATAGATATGACCTGTTTACACACTAAGAAAAAATGATGCAGGAAAGGTGCAAATTTGACATTTAGGGTGCAAAATCCGCTTGCCGGGCGGAAGGTGCAATTTTGCACCTCTAAAGGTACTTTTAGGGTGCAAACATAGAAAGGTGCAAAACTTGCACCTTTCTTGATATTTATACAAGGCGGATGGGCCAGGGAAATATATTAAATATTTTTCTGTTATTATTATCATTATTATTATTATCATCATTATTATTATTATCATTACTATATATTTTTTGTATTTCTATTATCCTCATTATTATCAAAATCATTATAATGCATCATTGATATTCATATCATTATCATTATTTTTTTTATCATTATAATTGATATTATCATTATTATTGTTATTATTATAAACATCATTCTATAAATTCTTATTATCATCATTATCATCATAATTGATATTATTGTTACTATTTTATCTATTATAAATATATATGGTATAATTGATATTAATGATAATAATATTATTATTGTATATTGGGAGTATACTATAGTGATTGAAACAATAATAATTACTTTATTGAAAACTACAATAATAATAATGATGTAATAACATTAAAAATAATAATTAAAACACTAATACTAATTATTACAATAATAACAACAGTGATAATGGTAGTCATAAAAATAATGAAAAAATTGAGTGGTGAAAATAGTATTAATGATATGAAAATAAGAGCATTTCCGACTATAACAAATAATAGTTATCAATATTGTTAATAATATAATTACACTTATCATTAATATTATTATAATTATTATTACTGACATTTTCAATATTATTATTATTATTATTTTTTTTTTTTTTTTTTTATTATTATTATTAGTCTTCTACTATCATTATGCTTATTATCATCATCATTATCATTATTGTTATTCTTTTTTTTATAATCATAATTATTATTATTGTATTTATATAATATATAATCATTACACTGGGGAACAATTTGAAAAAAATAAATTGTTGAGTTAGATTTTTGAGCTTATTTAGACTAAAATTGGCATGCTGATTCCAAATCTGTAGTCAGTTTTTTTCTAACACGTCAAGTTTTTTCTCCACAGCTTACCCTCCAGATAAGCAAAATTCCACTTGTGAGTTGTAGTAAAACTTTTTTTGTTTTGGCAATTTGTTTGGCGCAGTCCCTATTGGGCATTCGGTCTGTCTTCGTGAAGAATATGGAGATGTAAAGAGAGTCATTGAGTTATTGCAATATGACAAACACAATTGGATCATCTGTGTTGACCTTAAAATGGTGTCCTTCCTTCTTGGTCAACAACGTGGATACACAAAGTATCCCTGCTTTCTCTGTATGTGGGATAGCAGAGCTCGAGAGAAGCATTGGGTTCAGACGAATTGGCCTCCGAGATCTGATCTTAAACCTGGAGATCCTAACATTGTACATGAGCCACTTGTTGACAGGAAGAAAATAATATTCCCACCTCTGCACATAAAACTAGGTCTCATGAAACAATTTGTAAAAGCATTGTCAACTGATGGCGACTGTTTGAAGTACATCATCTTGGCATTTCCTGGACTGTCAATTGAAAAAATCAAGGCCGGTGTGTTTGATGGTCCACAAATTCGACAGCTCATCAAAGATGAACATTTCAACGGTACTATGTCAGACCTTGAAAAGAATGCTTGGCTATCATTCAAAGACGTCGTCAAGAACTTTCTTGGAAATACACGTGCAAGTAATTACACAGAAATTGTTCAGAAACTATTGGAGAGCTACAAAGCGCTTGGTTGCAACATGAGTATTAAAGTACATTTTTTGCATAGCCATCTTGCCAACTTTCCGGAAAATCTTGGTGCTGCTAGCGACGAGCAAGGTGAACGATTTCACCAAGATTTGAAGGTTATGGAAGAACGTTACCAGGGTAGATGGGATGTGCATATGATGGCTGACTATTGTTGGAGCATCAAACGCGATAGTCCTCAAGTTGAACACTCCAGACAAAGCTACAAACGTAAATTTTTACCTTAACCTGCACACAATTATAGCCTTATCCTTTCTAAAAACATGATAATGTTAAATAAACATTCTATTCATGCCTATTTCTTTCATTTTTCATTGTATTGTTAACATTTGCAACTTTTTATAAAATAAGCACTGTTACTGTTATGTACAGTATTTTTCATATTTTTTAAGAAAACGAAAATCCTACAGTTCAAAAACTTGACGTGATAGAGAAAAACTGAGATCAGTTTTGGATTCAGCACCCAAAAATTACTTAATAACAAGTGTCAGACCTAACTCAACAAAAATTTGTTCCCCAGTGTTATATATTATATAAATTATACATATATATATATATATATATATATAATATAATATATATATATATATATATATATATATATATTATATATATATATATATATATAAATATATATATATATATATATATATATATGTATATATATATATAATCATTATCGAAGACCTGATGGCCCCCCATCTATTATTATAACTTATTATTATCATTAATACCACCGACATTATTATTATTATTATTATTATTAAGTATTGTGTTATCTTTTTATGAAAAATGTATTGCATGGTATAGAAATATTATTTACACAAATAACTGAGCTTGAGATAAAACATAACTTGTATGACTGCATTAAATGTTGATTGGATTTACTTTAAAACAAGACAATGTTGATGATGTGTTCTCACAGTGAAAGGAGGAATGAGAAGTGATTGCTACTCCTGTTTTAGGGCAAAACTAATGTCGCTCAGTATATATTTGAATGGAAGTGATAGAGATAAGTACGTACTTGTCTGATGTCTGATGACTTATGAATAAAATGATGGAGTTATAAGCTAGACAACCGTGCGGTATAGAAGCGGCACAAATACTTATGATATTATACAGTCTAGTATATATACCATATGTGACATCTTGTTTTCAGAAAAGTATTACCATATAAATAATTTACCATGCGTAGGTGTTTAGCTTGGCGGCATAAGAACTGGCATCTGGTCGCGGCAAGCATACTTACCAGGCACAGCACCCTAGCATCAAGGTGCAACTTTGCACTCATAAAGGTGCAAAATCTGTGACATCCATTTGCACCCTTAAGGGTGCAAAATATGCACTCTTAGGGGTGCAACTTAGTACCCTTGAGGGTGACAAATATGCACCTCTTAAGGTGCATATTTTGCACCCATAAGGGTGTAAAGTTGCAGTTCTAAAGGTGCATGTTTTGCACCCAAAAAGGTGCATATTTTGCACCCTTAAGGGTGCAAAGTTGCACCTCTAAAGGTAGATATTTTGCTCAAAATTGCCCCTCTAAAGGTGCATATTTGTACCTTTAAAGGTACAAAGTTGCACCCTTCCATAAGGTGCAAAAGTTGCACCCTAGGGTTAAGGTGCAACTTTGCACTCTTAAAGGTGCAAAGTTGTACCTTTTTTTCTTAGTGTGTAGTATCCTTGTCCACTAACTAATTTGGTATATTCAGTTACTTTTCGTAATTATATGGCTCGACAACAGACGATTTTTTATAGCAAAGGAAATATCTGGGCGTGAAGGGGTTAAGAAAACCAAAAAGCGAGGGGTCTTCGGCCATATACCGCCCGGTCACACACATGCGCGCACACACAAAGACTACCTTTGACTTGCTCTGAAAGTGAGGTCTGCGAGTGAGAATAACGAAAGTGGTCCCTCACAACACTTTGCTCGTCCGTGCAGGAACAAGCCCAGCGTGGACGAGTACCGCTCCTTCAGCCTGGGCGCCTCGCTGCTCATCCTGTACTTCAGCCTCACGTGGAGCATCGCGCTGCTCACCTACCTTCACTTCCACCTCGACATCTACTTCTACCCGCTGTTCCAGATTCTCAACGCACTCAGCGTGAGTACAAGTGCCGAGATCGGCTGATGAGTAGAGAGAGTAAAAAGCCAACACAGATTCATCGAAAGACATAAAAATGTCTCAATACAAATATAGTTAGAAAGGAGGATTTCATGAACAGACAAAAAAAAGAAAAAAAATGCGGCTCATTACATATTATAATTAGCGAGCGTATGACTATGTGAGAATACGAAAGCTTTGCCATTTTATCATTAGCTTATAAGCTTTACATTTTATCAATTTCGTGTTTTTCCCCATGTTATTTTATTACAATGTCATTAATATCACTATCTTTCATTTACACATTCTGAAAACTATATATGTTCTAATTTTTCTCATTTTCACTTCGAATCTACACATGATCCGTCTGTTTCCGATGTGTGCACGCGGCTTGGTGCGGTCTGGCTTGGCTTGGTGCGGTCTGGCTTGGCTTGGTGCGGTCTGGCTTGGCTTGGTGCGGTCTGGCTTGGCTTGGTGCGGTCTGGCTTGACTTGACTCAGGGCATCATGCTGCTGCTGTGCCTCGGGCTGTGTTCCTCGCGCTTCAGGATGGTGCTGGCGGGACAGGCCAAGCTTAGGGTAGGTAACTCCTTATCTGTCAATCTCATCACCACCACCATCTTAAAATCACTATTACCTTTACCACACACTATCACCAACACCGTAATCAACGCAGTGTTTCCACCACCACACACACAGTCACACACTCACACACTCACCACCACCGCTTTCTGACTCTCACACACTCACCATCACCCCCTTCTAACTCGCATATTCTCACAGAGAGAGAAACTGCGTCAATACATGGCCCGCGCTGGCTCAGGGCGCGGACAGAGGCAGGTCTTTGGGTCGCCCTCCGTCGCCCGTCACCCAGCCGTGTTGCCCCGTCACCCAGCCGCTTTGTCCCCGTCACCCAGCCGCGTCGCCCCGTCACCCAGCCGCTTTGCCCCGTCACCCAGCCGCGTCGCCCCGTCACCCAGCCGCTTTGCCCCGTCACCCAGCCGCGTCGCCCCGTCACCCAGCCCTAGAGCTACCCCGCAGTCCCCCCCTCTCCCCCAAGATATGAAGCGCCCTTCGTCTTCTTTCCTCGAAGTACCGGTGAGTTGTTTTTCGTTTTTGTTGATGTTTTGTTACACCGATTTTGTTTTTGTACTTTTATCATTTTTATAATTATCATTATCGTTATTTTCATTCCTGTAGTTATCATTGTTATTATTACTACAACGACAATAACCACTACTACTATTATTATTACTACTACTACTACTACTACTACTACTACTACTACTACTACTACTACTACTACTACTACTACTACTACTACTACTACTACTACTACTACTACTACTACTACTACTACTACTGCTACTACCATTATTACTATTATCATTATCATCATAAGTGAGAGTAGTCTTAATGATATCTATGGATGATGCACATTTGAAATTCGTTCTGTATACAAATGTATGTAAACCATATTTTTGTCCTTACCACTCCCACCACCTCCACCACCACTATCATTATCACTCCCACCACCACCACCACCACAGGGTGTCCGCCCAAGGAGTGCAGTGTCTCTCAACTAGACAGTCACCAACACTCTCTCCCTCTAATTGGGATATGCAGGTGAGTATTATATTCCCTTTCTTCCTTTCTTATCCTTTTCTTTCGTCACTCTGGCCTGCCATCTCTTTATTTCCTAGTTTTCTGTTCAATGCTTCCTTTAATGTGTTGTATATTCTTTCCTGCTTTTTCTCTCGTTCTTTTTTCTTAATCTTGGTTTACATATCCATCATCTTCATCATAGACACGTCAGGGTGGCTCGGTTGGTAGAGGTGTGGGCTCGCGTGCAGCGTCCCTGCGTTCGATCCCACCAGGCTCCCACCAGGTTCATCCTGGCGTGTTGGCACTTTGTATAGTCAATAACCTTGTCGTTGGTACTTGCAAAGTGTCTAGATAGGATCAAAGTATCTTATCTTATCTTCATCATAGTCTTCTATCTCGCTCCTCTTTCTTCTATTCGTTTTCTTCTTCTCTTCTTATCCTTATTATTATATTATTATTGTTATTATTCTTATTTTTCTCGTCCTCTTCCCCCTCCTGTTCCTCATATGTGTCAGTCTAATTTCTTTCCTAATAACAATAATTAATACAAACATCCTCATTATCAAACTAACACTATGATCTCTCGGGCTGCAGATGGCCCAACCCTCGTCTACCCAACGCTAATTACTGCAGAAGGCCAGGCAGGAGGTGTGGGGGCGTGTGATGGTGAGAGGAAGACTCGAAACACAAGGATGGTGATGAGGGTGACGTATATAGGGATCGAGATGGTGATAGTGATGCAGTAATTACATATATACAATGAAAAGATGTATTTTATGTTTGAATTTTTATGTTCATTTGCACATTGTGATATGCATAATGTATACTTACAGGCATATACAGTCATGTTAGTGTTTCTGTGTCGTAGATGATGTTAACCCCTTGAGACCCAGATCTTTCCTTTGCTATAAAAAAATTGTATGTTGTAGAACCATAAAATCACGAAAGGTAACTGAATATACCAAATTAGCTAGTGGACAAGGATACTAAACAGGTCATATCTATAAAATATTGCTTAAATTAACTAAAAATCGTCTAATGGTCGCCAAATTACAATGGAAATTACGCTCTGGGTCTCAAGGGGTTAAAGAGAATTTCATGACTATATTTTCAGCGACGGTAGGTCTGTTATATGTTGGTTATGAGGTAATGTTGATAGCCTCATCGCCTAATAGTTTAAGTTGCTTGTGTTAGGTAGCATGTGCATTGAGGCTGTTTGGTGTTACTGTGTGCTTAGTGTTGCTTTGACGTGTTCCAATGCATGCTGTAGTGTTTCTAGTGTACAATGAAGTTACTGATGCTTCGTTAATCTATGTATTTTGTAATTACTTTTTAGACATTTTCAGTTTTCTGTTTAGTGTTCCATCATGACTCTTGAAGTGTTGGTGTAAAATACTGAATGTTTCTTTAGTTTATCGAGTGTACTTGTCGTTCCTCTGTATTCATTTTTCTTATCTTAGGCTATTTCCAGACAACACAATACTGGTCTCAATAATAACATGAACGTGGAATAGTCTCTTTATCTGCCATAGGAAAAAAAGAGCACAAGGGCCAGTATGACATATGTGACTGTCTGATTGTGTTTGTCTCCTGCACAGGCATGGCGGCGACGTCCACCCTGCAACCCGAGTCAGAGGATCACAAGACCTTCATGAACATTGTGAAGCTACAGAAGAAGTTTAGCAGCTCGACCCCGAAACATGTGGCGATACACAAACTCCAGCATACACTTGTAAGGCTGATGTTTTTTCTTCATGTCAATGGATTTTTTGTCACTTTAACCCCTTCACGTCCAAATCTTTCCTTTGCTATAAAAAAATAGTCTGTTGTTAGCCATAACATTTCGAAAAAGTAACTTCATATACCAAATTAACTAATGGACAAGAATACTAAACAGGTCATATCTATTAAATTATTACTTATATTCACTAAAAATCGACTAATGCTGGTTATATTACAATGAAAATTACGTTGTGGGCCTGAAGGGGTTAACAACAGATAGACAGAGGAAGGAAGAAAAGTTAGGAAGAACATGATCTGCGATAGTCAGCTTTTTAAACATAATATTCAAGAAAAAGAAGAAAAAAAAGGAGAAATGTTTGACTGGAAACTTGCTCCAAAATGGACTGAAAAGCTTTACACAATATAAAAGCTTTTTTGTTGCTGTTCAATTCTGTGCGAGAATGACAAAACAATCAGCCATTTAGCTTTTATTCCTTTTCTTTCCCTCTCTGTTTACTTTTCGTTTTCTTATCTCTCTATTTCATGTCTATCAGTTTGTTTAGTTATCTGTCTACTTATCTGTTTGTCTGTCCACCTGTTGTCTGTCCACCTATCTGTTTGTCTGTCTCCCTATTTGTTTGTCTGTCTACCTATCTGTTTGTCTGTCTCCCTATTTGTTTGTCTGTCTACCTATCTGTCTACCTATCTGTTTGTCTGTCTCCCTATTTGTTTGTCTGTCTACCTATCTGTCTAACTATCTGTTTGTCTGTCCACCTATCTGTCTACCTATCTGTCTGTCTGTCTGCCTATCTGTCTGTCTGTCTACCTATATGTCTGTCTGTCTACCTATCTGTGTCCACCTATCTGTTTGTCTGTCCACCTATCTATCTGTCTGTCCACCTATCTGTGTCTCAATCATGCGTCTCCTTCACGCCTTTCCCACGGTACTCACGCAGGGACTGGTGGACTTCGTGAGCAACATCTTGGTGGATAAACACAAGGACTACCTGATGGAGCTTGGCGAGGAGGAGGAGAAGGAAGGACTCACACACACGGGGGCGAACGGGATCATGGAAGGTGAGACTGTCCTCCTGCTATTTTATTATTACATTACTATTATCTTTTTTGTTTAACGTTTGAGTCTATAGTGCCTGTAGGGTTTTATCTCTCTTCCAAAAATCCTGCCTTGAATATATGGCCATAACAATTAAAATGGTTTCTAAGATCTGCTATTTCTTTAACTCTATATCTGTATCTATAAACTTTCTGCTATTTAACAACGAAAGTGAAGAAAAAAAATGTATTGGATATGATAGTCCAATTTCAAGATTTAGTTCGATAAGAAAAAAAGTAAGAAAATACAAATGTGGAAAGTGATTGATATTTTTAATGAATTTTGATGAATGTTCTTTTTAACACTTGGACAGATTTATGCAACTCAACCCTGCGAATCATGAAGAACACTGACTTCGAGAACAGAACGGAGATGTTTAGCCTTGTTAAAGAGACGGACAACTTAAGTGAGTGATAGTGGTGGTGGTGGTTGTGGTGGTGGCTGTGGGATGGTGAAATGTGGTGGTGATGGTGGTGGTGTAGGTTGTGGGATGGTGAAATATGGTGGTGTAGGTTGTGGGATGGTGAAATGAGGTGGTGATGGTATAGTGGTGGTGTTGGTAGTGGGATGGTGGTGGTGGTGGTGTAGGTTATGGGATGGTGAAATGAGGTGGTGGTGGTGGTGATGATGGTGGTGTAGGTTGTGGGATGGTGAAATGAGATGGTGGTGGTGGTGTAGGTTATGGGATGGTGAAATGAGATGGTGGTGGTGGTGGTGGTGTAGGTTGTGGGATAGTGAAATGAGATGGTGGTGGTGGTGTAGGTTGTGGGATGGTGAAATGAGGTGGTGATGGTGGTGGTGGTGATAGGGAATAACATATACTCGTACATGTTGCCAGGGAAGGATATTGATTGATTGATTGATTAAAACAAATGCTACATATCTCCCGTAGCGTATGCCCCATCTTCACCTTTACATACCTCCCTCTCCTCCTCTCGTTCAGTCGTCACGTTATTCAAAGGCCCGCTGTCGGAACTCGTGACCGGAGAGAGGAGGTTCGTGGTGGCGCCTGAGTGTCCGAGGATGAGTGACAAGGCGGCCTGGAACTACACCTGTAACCGAGCGGCAGGTGGGATAGATAGATAGATATTTTATTAACCACACGGCCTATTGATACACGGCCTATAACACATACACGTTGACGAAACTGACTCCTTTTATTCTAACATGAGTAGGGTGATAGAATCTAATCTAACTTTAAGCGATACACATAGTACATATTTACCCTGATTCAGCTTAGGTAAACGAATTCAACTCAGATTTAATTACAAGCCCCAAACTATCATGTTATAGTCTACATAATATATTTTCAGTTGGGCTTTTCAGGGTCTTTTTTTTATGTATTTTTATACTCATTTGTTCATATCTTATTATAATTGTGTTATCGCCATAGTTGTTATTTATTGTCTGTTCTGGGTATAAAATGCCATGCGAATGAATTACCAGAATAATTTTTTATCATCACAGAAGGTGTCAGCTTCCATGTGATTCTTGACTGACAGATAAAAGTCCACCATCAGAAGCCTCTCCAATAGTGTTCCTCTCTGTAGTGACATGAGCAGTAACTAGGCTTGTTGACTCAAGCACATTGAATTCTTGCATGTGCAGCCATCTACCCGGCAGCACTGCTTGTCTCTCAGAAGTGTTGCGTTCTGGGCTGAGTGACACGCATGGTTGCTGCGCCCTTCACTGCCGCCCACCTTTCTTCTCCCATCTTTGGCCCAGGACTCCCAAACCTTCACCCAAAACAACATCCCTTACCGCCCAATCCCTTTAGCTCATCCCTTCCGGATTTCTCTTCCGTCCCTCACAGTGCCCAGCACGATAGTGACTGACCCCGACTGCCAGAACCGCACCACCAACGTAGTGGTGACTTACTCTCGAAACTTGCATAAGTTTTCTGCCACAACGGTCAACGGCGGGTGAGTACACACGCATTGACACATGCAAAATTTCAACATTATAAATATTCTTTCGATTGCATTATATGTTTTAAGGTTTTTGATTGACTGGATAAGTCATCCTCTTCTACTTCGACCTTCTCCTCTTTCTCATCCTTCTTCTTGTCTTCCTCCAGGATTCTCAAGGCCAGCCGTCCACACGAGCTGGACTCTTTGCCCCTGAATGTGGTGATGGGCCTCGACCCAGCACGAGACAGCGAGGGTCAGGTGGACAAAAAGGCGCCGCGCTGCACCCCGGATCCCGAGGCAATGCTGGAGACGCCCATCAGACTCAAGTTCTTCAGTATAGACAGTGGCACGCACCGCTACCGAAGCAGGAAGACACTTTTCCATGAGGACAGCCCCGTTAAAAGGGTGAGGTCTCATTATCAGGGAGAAGGATATAGGACTGAAAAACAAATATTAGAGATCACACTAATTTATTAAGGTGATTTGAGTAGAGTGTGTCATGATCATTCAGAGGCGTCATCAAATTAGACCACACTGGTATCCTCTTAATCTAACACCCCCGGTCTTTCCTTTAGCCTCTCTTCCCTTGTCTAACCCTTCGTCACCAGTCAGTATCCCCTCCTCTACCCCCTCCTACCCCTTCGTCACCAGTCAGTACCCCCTCCTCTACCCCCTCCTACCCCTTCATCACCAGTTAGTATCTCCTCCTCTGCCTCCTCCCACCCCTTCATCACCAGGCACTACCTACTCCTCTACCCCCTCCATCCCTTCATCACCAGTCAGTACCTCTTTTTCTACCCCTTCGCCCAACCCTTCGTCACCAGTCAGTACCTCCTCTTCCCCCTCCCATCCCTTCGTCAGCAGTCAGTACCTCCTTTTTTAACCCCTCGCCCATCCTTTCGTCACCAGTCAGTACCTCCTCTTCCCCCTCCCATCCCTTCGTCACCAGTCAGTACCTCCTCCTCTGCCCCCTCCCGCAGGTCGAGAGCCGTCACTGCGTCTGGTGGAATGCCAATGTGAGTGGCTGGGATGCGTCAGGCTGCGTGGTGATGATGGACGCGGGGCTGTACGTCAAGTGTGCCTGTTCCAGATTCGGGACATTCGCGGTGATGAACGAGCTGATCGAACCCAAGGTGAGGGAGGGAAGAGTGCTTAAAGGATTGCGTGTGTACTGTGCTTTACATGTTAATTTGATATTTAAATGGCTATCAATTTATTTACTTTCACTTGTTTCTTACCATTCTATGATTTTTTTTCTTCTCTCTATGTCTCTCTCTGTCTCTGTCTGTCTCTGTCTCTGTCTCTCTCTCTCTCTGTGTCTGTCTCTCTCTCTCTGTGTCTCTCTCTCTCTCTCTCTCTCTCTCTCTCTCTCTCTCTCTCTCTCTCTCTCTCTCTCTCTCTCTCTCTCTCTCTCTCTCTCTCTCTCTCTCTCTCTCTCTCTCTCTCTCACACACACACATACTCACTGACTGACTACCTGACTGACTGACTCTCTCTCTCTCTCTCTCTCTCTCTCACCATACACCCCACCAGGAGGTTCCCGAGGAGCATCTCTGGCTGGTAATCCTCCGCTACAGTGGCCACGCGCTCTCCCTCCTCCTCATCATCATCTACATCATCATAGTCGCTGTGTCGCGGTAAGCAGGAAGAGCTGAGAGATACTTGATACTTGATAGTTTATTTGGCTTGGTGTAATACAATAGTGTTCATAATATAATCAATCATACAGTCATATAAGCCACGGTCCATTAAGCCGAAGCTCTTTTATGGACCTCGTGCTATGATACTTTCGTTATCTCTCGTGGACTAAGGTGGACTATTGAAATATATTGACATACTTAATAATTTCAAGTAAGAGAAGTGATGATAACAATAACCGTAATTTTAGTACTGGAGAGAGAGGGGAGAGCAGACGTAGAGAGAGGGAGAGGCAGAGAGAAACAGAGAGAAAAAGAAAGACAGACTTAGAGAGAAAAAATAAGAGAAAGAGTAAGAGAAAGAGAGAGAGAGTTAATGAGTTAGTTAATTTTCACTCTCTCCAGGAAGGTACAAAGCAAGAAGGGCGACACAACATGTTCTTATCATCTCTTACAGTTGTCTCTTATTTGTCTAAACGTTTGGAGTTTGATTTTTTTTGCTTATTTACGTTGGAGCCTATAGCGCCTGTAGGCTAATTTTTTGTTTATCATCCTTCCTTAATCACCACTGGGAATATGTTGATCTTATTACTATGAAATATTAGATAGATAGATGGACGGAGAGAGACATATAGGTAGACAGAAAGACAGATATACTTTGATTGATTGATAGATAGGTTATTGTTATTTCATTCATTGACTCATTGACTTTCATTCATTGAGTCAGGTTGATCTTATAACTATGAAAAAATAGATAGACAGACAGTAGGTAGACAGAAAGACATAGGTAGGCTACTTAGTTTTATTGATAGAAATCTTATTGTTATTTCATTCTGTGACTCCTATGAACATACAGTATTATTATCCTTCAATGAATGCCTCACACCTTTATTCATCAGGGACTTAAAGGACCAGTTCCACATGATGGGTGTGAACCTGGGTGTGGCAGTGGCGGCGGGGGGCGTGGCCATGGTGGCCAGCGACCTCCATGCCGTGAGGGAGGACCGCCACTGGTGCGCCGCGGTGGGTACCCTCCTGCATGTGTTCTACCTGGCTGCCGGGGCCTGGGTCTGCCTGCTGGGTCACGCCGCCTTCAGTGCCATCACCTCGGGTTCGTTGTTTATAGTCTATTTTTTTTAACGAGGCAAAAATTCCATTCTATCCTAAGGTCTGATGCTTAAAATAATGCCTATGTTTACCTGATAATATGTTTAACTATGATAAAATACAACAGAAATTTAAAAGAACCGTACTATTCCCTTCTCCTGGCATCAAAAATCAGTCAGTAAGCAGCAAAGGGTCAGGATTTTTCACCTCGTTAAAAAAAATAGGTATAGTGGCTCAATTCCGAGAGAGGAGAAAAAATGGAGTTCTGGTGGTGTTGATTATTTGTATGTGTATATTTGGTGTGTGTATTTTGTGTTTGAGTGTGATTTGAGTTTTCATTTGTTCAATTCTTGTCAAACAGGAAGAAGGAAAATGTACTTCATGGGATGCTCAAAGTTGTTTTGAAAAGGAAAAATTGGAGTGTTGGTCCCATTTTATTTATATATATTTGACGAAAAATTTGTATGTTACATAAGAACATAAGAACATAAGAAAATGAGGAAGCTACAAGAGGCCGTGAGACCTACACGTGGTAGTTCTTATTCTACACGTGGTAGTTATTATTCTACACGTGGTAGTTCTTATTCTACACGTGGTAGTTCTTATTCTACACGTGGTAGTTATTATTCTACACGTGGTAGTTATTATTCTACACGTGGTAGTTCTTATTCTACACGTGGTAGTTCTTATTCTACACGTGGTAGTTCCTGTTGGTGTTGGAGTTTTAGCATAGTTTATTACATTGCTCGTCAAACAACAAGAATAAAATATAGTGAAAGTGGCCTTACAAGCGTGAATACTCGTAGTGACACAGATAGAAAACTTGAACTGTTCTAAAAAATACAGTAGTAATAGTTATCATGATTATTGGTTCCTAGGTGTTATCGCAGGCAGACTCAAAAGTTACCTTAATTTACTACATTCTCGTCAAACAGTAAGAAGATCTGCATATTTTCTGGGGTACTAGATAGTGATACTTTATAAGAAAAAAATATGGCGAATAGAGCTTAAAAGATTCAACAGTAAAGTGTTCTTGGTTCTCAGGTGTGATCGCAGGCAGACTCAAAAGTTACCTGGCGATCTCCTGGGGCCTGCCATTCATCTCCCTCGGCCTCAACCTCGTCCTCTACCTGATGGATTTTGGGGACGACCCGCGCTGCTTTCACCCTCGTGGCGAATCTTCCCAATTGTTTTTGTTGGCTCCAGCTCGGTTGTGGTGGTGTCGGAAATGCGTGTCGTGTGTGAAGCAATGGCAGACGGCGCTCAGGTGAGGAGAGAGAGGGGAAAGAGAGAGAGAGAGAGGAGAGAGAGAGAGAGATGAAGAGAGAGACAGAAGAGAGAGAGAGAGAGAGAGAGAGAGAGAGAGAGAGAGAGAGAGAGAGAGAGAGAGAGAAGTGGTAGGTAGAATGAGGATAGAATAGATCATTTAACCTTTCTCAATGCTTTACTCAGCAATAAACTCAAGGTATATACAGAGAGCAGCTGGAGTGAACTAACTACATGAGGGAGGGAGGGCCTGCTCGTTAGTTCCGTAGCAGTATTTCGAAGCTTCATATAAGCATATCATGAACCAGTGAAACATTCCGAACAGTGATAACAATCCAATCAATATGAAGAGGGTTGTTAACAGCTATCAATCCTACGCTATCACCACAACACAAGCACATACAAAAACACATCCAAACAGACAAACCCTTACAACAACACACACACATACATAACACACACACACACATAACACACACACACACGCACATACACACACACCACACACACAGACACACGCACACACACACACACACACACACACACACACACACACACACACACACACATATACACATAACATACACACACACACATAACACACACACACACACACACACACACACATTAAAAAACAACAACAACATAACACACACACAAACCCAAGACCCACAAATAGGATCATCACCAAATCACAACACAAAACAACAACAACAGACACAACATCGAACCCTTGAACCACCGACCACCTCACCCTCCAACCATCTCCCCACCTCCTACAGGAAGGATAACCTCATCGATGACTATGGTTCCTTCTGCCAAGGCGCCGCTTTCCTCATGCTCTTCTTCGACACCACCTGGGTCTTCGGCTGCCTCTGCTACCTACGTTTGGGTCTCACTGAGATGGACTTTTACCCGATCTTCCAAGTACTCAACGCTTGGATGGTGAGTGTCTGGTTGACTTTGCCTAGAGGTAGAGAGAGTGGTAGAGAGAGAGAGAGGGAGAGAGAGAGAGAGAGAGAGAGAGAGGGAGAGGTAGAAAGAGGGAGAGACTTAAACTCCAATCTCCTGAAAATTACAAAAGGAATATGACTTCGAAAGAAAATAAACAAAATTACGATACATTAAGTGAGATTAATTAGATCAGTTGTCCAAACGGTACAAATTACCCTGCAGAAAACTTATTGTTCTACTTTCTATTATTTTTACTGTAAATTCTTGTTGTCGTGTTGCTTACTATTTGTTCTCCTTCAGGGTGTCGTTCTGTTCCTCTTCAGGTGCGCCGAAGGTTAGGACTGGGCGTGACAGGCAAAAAGAGGTAGAGAGAGAGGAGAGAGAGAGAGGAGAGAGAGGAGAGATGAGAAGGGGAGATGGGGAGAGAGAGAGAGAGAGAGAGAGAAATAAAGAAAGTTTTAAAAGATGGGAAAAGAAATAAAATGTCTCAATTACAAATATAGTTAGAAAGGAGTATTTCATGAAACAGACAAAAAAAAGAAAAAAAATGCGGCTCATTACATATTATAATTAGCGAGCGTTATGACTATGGGAGAATACGACAAGCTTTGCCATTTATCATTAGCTATAAGCTTTACATTTTATCAATTTCGGTTTTTTCCCATGTTATTTCTATTACAATGTCATTAATATCAAATCTTCATTACACATTCTGAAAAAACTTATATGTTCTTAATTTTTCTCATTTTTAACTTCGCATCTACACATGACCGTCTGTTCGATGTGTGCAACGCGGCTTGGTGCGGTCTGGCTGGCTTGGTGCGGTCTGGTTGACTTGACTCAGGGCATCATGCTGCTGCTGTGCCTCGGGCTGTGTTCTCGCGCTTCAGGATGGTGCTGGCGGGGACAGGCCAAGTTAGGGTAGGTAACTCCTATCTGTCAAATCTCATCACACCACCATCTTTAAAATCAACTATTACCTTTACCACCACTTTCACCAACACCGTAATCAAGCCAGTGGTTTCCACCACCACACACACAGTCACACACTAATCACACTCACCACCACGCTTTCTGACTCTCACACAATCACCATCACCCCCCTTCAACTCGCACATATTCTCACAGAAAGAGAGGAAACTGCGCAATACATGGCCCGCGCTGGCTCAGGGCGCGTGACAGAGGCAGGGTTCTTTGGGTCGCACTCCGTTCGCCACGCACCCAGCCGTGTTGCCCCGTCACCCAGCCCGCTTTGCCCCGTCACCCAAGCCGCGTCGCCCCGTACCCAGCCAGTTTGCCGTCACCCAGCCGCGTCGGCCCGTCACCAAGCCCAGAGCTACCCCGCAGTCACCCCCTTCTCCCCCAAGATATGAGCGCCCTTCGTCTCTTTCCTCGAAGTAGTACCGGGAGTGTTTTTCGTTTTTGTTGATGTTTTGTTAACCGAATTTGTTTTGTACTTTATCATTTTTATAAGTTCATTTAATCGTTATTTTCATTCCGGTAGTATCATGTTATCATTACTACAACGACAAAACCACTACTACTAGGATTATTACTACTACTACTACTACACTACTACTAACTACTACTACTATACTACTACTACTACTATATACTACTACTACCATTAGTACTATTATCATTATCATATCAAGTGAGATTAGTCTAATGATATCTATGGATGATGCACATTTGGAAATTCGTCTGTATAAAATGTATGAAACATATTTGTCCTTACCACTCCCACCACTCAACCACCACGATCATTATCACTCCCACCACCTCACCACCACTAGCATTATCACTCCCAACACCACCACCACCACAGAGGTGTCGGCCAAGGAGTGCAGTGTCTCTCAACTAGAAGTCACAACACTCTTCATCTAATTGGGATATGCAGGTGAGTATTATATTCCCTTTTCATTCCTTTTTATCCTTTTCTTTCGTCACTCTGGCCTGCCATCTCTTTATTTCATAGTTTTCTGTTCAATGCTTCCTTTAATGTGTTGTTATATTCTTTCCTGCTTTTTCTCTCGTCTTTTTTCTGAAATATGGTTTACATATCCATCATCTTCAATCATAGACACGGCAGGGTTAGCTCGGTTGGTAGAGGTTGTGGCTCGCGTGCAGCGTCCCTGCGTTCGATCCACCAGGCTCTCACCAGTGTTCATCCGGCAGTGTTGGCACTTTTATAGTCAATACCTTGTCGTTGGTACTTGCAAAGTGTCTAGATAGGATCAAAGTATCTTATCTATATTCATCATAAGTCTTATATCTCGCTTCCTCTTTTTTCTATTCGTTTTCTTCTTCTCTCTTATCCTTCTTATTATATTAGTATTGTTATTTATTCTTATTTTTCTCGTGCCGCTTCCCCCTCTGTCCTCATATGTGTCCAGTCTAATTTCTTTCCTAATAACAATAATACAAAACATCCTCATTACAAACTAACACTAGGCATCTCTCGGCTGCAGATGGCCCAACCATGTCTACCCAGGCTAACTACTGCAGAAGCCAGGCAGGAGGGTGGGGGCAGTGTGATGGTGAGAGGAAGACCGAAACACAAGGATGGTGAGGAGGGGACGTAATAGGGATCGAGGGATGGTGATAGTGATGCAGTAATTCATAATATACAATGAAAAGAGGTATTTTATGTTTGAATTTTTATGTTCATTTGCACATTGTGCTATGCATAATGTATACTGACATGGCATAGACAGTCATGTTAGGTGTTTCTGTGTCGTAGATGATGTTAACCCTGAGACCCAGATCTTCCTTTGCTATAAAAAAATTGTATGTTGTAGAACCATAAAATCACGAAAGGTAACTGAATATACAAATTAGCTAGTGGACAAGGATACTAAACAGGTCATATCTATAAAATATTGCTTACATTAACTAAAAAATAGATAATGGTCGCCAAATACATAGGAAATTACGCTCTGGGTCTCACGGGGTTAAAGAAAAGTTCATGGACTATATTTTCAGCGACGGTAGTTCTGTTATATGTGGTTTTGAGGTATGTGATAGACTCATCGCCTAATAGTTTAAGTGCTTGGTAGGTAGCATGTGCATGAGGCTGTTGGTGTTACGGTTGTGCTTAGTGTTGCTTGGACGGTGTTTCCAATGCATGCTGTAGTGTTTCTAGGTGTACAAGAAGTTACTGAGCTTCGTAATCTAGTATTTTGTAATTACTTTTAGACATTTTCAGTTTCTGTTTAGCTGTTCCATATGGACTCTTGAAGTTGTTGGTGGTAAAATATTGAATGTTTCTTTAGTTTATCGAGTGTACTTGTCGTTCCTCTGTATTCATTTTCTTATCTTAGGCTAATTTCCAGACAAACACAATACTAGGGCTCAATAATAACTGTAAACGTGGAATAGTCTCTTTATCTGCTGTACTATAATATAACATCCTGTGTTGGTATTGTATTTCGTGCGTAAGGTGTAGAAAGTAAAACACACAAAGGAGGAACAGTGTCTTATCTATTTCGTTCATGTTCAAAGGAAGGAAAAACTTGAAAAAAACATTTTGATGGCGTCAAAAGGGAAACGGCATTCAACTTGCGTCGGTTACAGGGAGTTTCTACACAAATTATTGTTCGTTACCCAGGTTTGTTAGTTGTTTCGTACACTGATTTTGAGTTTTTTCATACAACTGGTGTCGTTTCGTAACTCTAGTAATTCAAGTTAACTCTGAGCTGAGTGTACGAAATACCATGATTTCATATCGACTACGAAAACAAACTTGTATGTGTACAAATCTACGGGTGTACGAAACAAACTTTTAGTACGAAATGACTGCACCCTTGCGTCACTTCTTAGTCTCCACGTTGGCTCAAAGCATTATTTTTTTCATTATTACAGGGGGGGATTTTAGCCGCCTACCTGTACAATATGTACACGGATGATCTTCAGTTGCAACCTTCGTGATACAGATATGGCTGCCACATACATGATGGGTGCAATTAACTCACTGAGCTATGCTGCTGATATGGTACTCTCGCAAACCCACTGCGGGAGCGTTGCAGGACCTATAAAGGGTGTCAGGTGTATGCTGCCAAGCATGACATTGTCTACAACACCACTAAGACAGAGCTGGCATGGTAGATCACCGACACGCGCTCAGTGTGAATTACCTGAAAACAGCATGGCTCGGTGGGTCTGCCTCCACTTTTGTGGATAGATTCGCATACCCCAGGCCATGTATATTCACACGACATGACTAATGATGATGATATCATCAAGCACACCACCCAAGCTTCTTGTCGTGGGAAATACTCTACAGAGGAAATTCTCCTACCGTTAGCAGAGAGGTGAAGATGGGAGTTATTCAGGAGTTCACTGCTACTTATTAGACTGCAACTCGCTGTGGTCGCGGTACAAGGTGGGCCACCAAGGCTATGAACGCCCTAAGGGCGTCACAATGACATCCTTAAGAGGCTTCTGGCGGCTGACCCAGGTGGTGCAGCTTCGTCCCTGGCTTTCGTAGGAACGGGGTGAACAATCTGAATGTGACCGTCGACCTCCGTGTTCAGTTTAAGGAGTAGGGTGGGGCTCTCTCTACGAACTCTATCACCCAACCTCTGTCAGGCAGAACTCGGCCTAGTATGTGGACCTATACAACAGCGGTGCTGGGTCTGCTTGTTTGTGCAGAATGTGGGTTAGCACAGTGTCCAGTATGCTTTTCTATTAACGTGATACTAAATGTCCCTAAAGTCCTCTTCCATTGTGCCCAAGCTGCATGAACCAGTTCTTTCAGTCAGGGTGGGTCTGGGTTCAGGGTGGTTCGCGTTTCACAAATGGAACGCAAAAACCCGTTTTTTGTTTACAAACATACTCAGCTGCGAGGCAATTTAAGAGAGTGACGAGAGAAATGAGAGAGCGAGAGAGAGAACGAGAGAGAGAGGAGAGAGCGATTGAGAGAGAGAGAGGAGGACGAGACGAGACGGAGAGAGAGAGAGAAGAGAGATACGAGAGATGAGAGAGAGAGAAGAGACGAGAGAAGAAGAGGAGAGAGGAGACGAGGAGAGTAGAGAGGAGAGAGATAACGAGAGAGAGAGAGTAACGAGAGATACGGAGAGAGATAACGGAGAGAGAGAGAGAGGAGAGATGATTTGAGAGAGGAGAGAGAGAGAGAGAGAGAGAGAGAGAGAGAGAGAGCAGAGAGAGAGAGTAAACGAGAGATAACGAGAGGAGAGGATAACGAGAGAGAGAGGAGATAACAAGAGAGAGAGAGATAGCGGATAACGAGAGAATAAACCAGCTAGCTGCTATGTGAAGGGATCATATCAAGTTTAAGATCGCGGGACGAATGGCCACCACCAGTCCTGTGCAGCCTCTTTTTGCCCGTATGACATTCCTCTCCGACTCGTGCAGCGGAAAACCCTTCACGAATAAGAGAAATAGGGCCCCAATGCGACCATGGTGTTATAACTGAAAAACTCTCTATACAGCTACCCACCTCTCAATGTGAGTAGAGAAAGTTCACGGGTATTGCTAGTCACTGCGCGCTTTGGCATCGGACCAGGTTTTCTGCGCAAATGGAACGCAGGAACTCTTGGGTTCCGTGAACTGGTTTCTGGAAAGGTCGCAATGAAATGAGCCTTACATGTGCCTGTTTACTTTGTTCCTGCTTTTTTTTTTCTGCTTAGTATTTAAGTTTACTCCTTGCTTGTTTTATCGCTTTGTTTTTTGTCTGTATGCCTCCGAGCGAGAATAAAATAATAATAATTATTATTATTATTATTATATTTGCGGTTGTTACATTGAAGAGGTCCAAAGAAGAAGAAGAAGACCGGGAGGTAGAGACACGCCGCTTGTAATGGTAAGTTTCCTGAATTTTGATGTATGTGATGGTTTTACTGGACGGTTGTATTGATGGACGGAGGTGAGGACTATCAGGGAACGGATAGAGGTAGGTTTGAGGTGGGATTGGTGCATGAGTTGTTGGTATACTGGTCGTAGATTACTTTTGGTGTGATATCGGTAGGTGGAATGTTTTTGTGAGTGATAAGTTTTAGCTTAGAAATTGCTTTGCCTTAGAAAGGAGAGGAAAATGAGGAAGACTTGAGAACCCAGGGAGACTTTGCATTCCTGCTAAGAGTGTATGGAATTATGAATGTTTGCATCACGGTACAGTGTGGTGGTGTTGAGAAACTTAAAGAAATTCGTGGCTTGCAATGTCGATCTAAGGCAAGTTACTCCCATAACTCAATTCCACAACTAAAAGAAAACTGATATGCTCTACCATTTTCTTTTTAAACGAATATATAGGACAGACTATTTTACGCATTTATGTATCTTTTTTAAAGCCCCTTCACACATTCCATAATGGAACCACGAACGCGCCAACATGCAAGCGCAGCGCCGTCATGGTCCCTGGTTATGGGCCATTCGTGACTCGCTCGGCCGAAGGCCACGAAAAGTTAGAGCGGTCATTACAAAATCTGGAAGCTCCCGATGTTTGTACCCAAAGCAGCGCTATCGTAAGCTATCGTGACTGCATCTTATCTATGTAGCAGCTTCGTGACACTACCGTGTCGTCTTATGTCTATCGTGGACGATAAGAAACCGTTACGCTCGATTCATCCCTACCTACCCCCCCCTTTTTTTGCACCCCTTCGCTTACCCCTCCTTTTCTCATTCACCTCCACCCTCCCTTGACTCCCTACCCCTAGTCCATCACACGCGGTGACACCACCCTCCCCTTAATACCTACACCCTACTCCTTGGGGATGATGCAGACGGACTAATAGTCAGAGCGAGAAAAAACCAAAGGAATGGACTAAACTAGACGGAAAAAAGGTTAGTTGTGGACGCCGTAGTTTTTTTTTTTTCAGGCAAACCTTTTACAAACTAACAAATTTTGACTGCAACGTCTGCAAGCCGTCACACACACAGAATCGTTCGCCTGCATCACCATCAGCTGTTCGACTGTAAACAAACATGGTTCCTTGTGGTTTGTGGTAACCACTTTGTGAGTTTAAGATTATGTTTCATAAAACTATAAGGTTGGTTATGTTTCATTAAACCTATAAGGTTAGGTTAGGTTTCATTAAAATTGGTTAGGTTAGGCTTCTTAACATAATATTAAGGTAAGGTTAGGTTTTTTTGTTTTTCTTATTTTTTATTTTTTTCTTGCGCAAATAAAACATATCTCAATTACAAACACGCACCTATGTAGGGCAAGAAAAAAATATCTTGTCTCTGAAAACGACCGCGAAACTCTCGTCCATTATTACCGACGGTTAATAATTACGTGCATTGTAATGCATATTCAGTTGTAGAAGAACCAATTCTTCATGACATCGTAAAAAAAGTAGCTGAACGGCTTGTGGAGCCCGCCAACTTCTGCGGATTATGCACCCAAAAAACATTGTACCGAAATAGGAAATTTAGGTACTTATTACTCTATTGCGGTTCTTTCAGCTGTGCTTTCCTGGCCTTTATGTTTGTTTTTTGTGCAATGAATTTCTAAAATTCAGATAAGTGAGGTGAAGTTTGGTTAGGTCAGGAGGCATTCATGATTCTCGAACACCACTGTGTGTCAGGGTGGTCTGGTGATTTCAGAATGGGGTATAAAACTTTTCCCACACTCTAGGCTCATGTTCTTAACACCACTGTGTGTCAGGGTGTGTCCTGGTGAGACACTCTTTGGAGTAAATCTTTTCCCACACTTAAAACATTATAATTCTTAACACACACCACTGTGTGGTCAGGTGTGTGTGGTGAGGGACCCATTGTAGAAAAATCTTTTCCCACACTCTAAACATTCATAATTCTTAACACCCACTGTGTGTCAGGGTGTGTATGGTGTGAGGTCACTGCTCTCTAGTAAAATCTTTTTCCCACACTCTAAAACATTCATAATTCTTAACACCACTGTGTGTCAGGGTGTGTGTGTGTGAGGTCACTCTTTGTAGTAAATCTTTCCCACCACTCTAAACATTTCATAATTCTACCACCACTGTGTGTAGGGTGTGTGTGGTGAGGTCACTCTTGTAGTAAATCTTTTCCCACACTCTAAACATTCATAATTCTTAACACCACTGTGGTCAGGGTGTGTGAGGGTGAGGTCACTCTTTGTGAGTATGAATCTTTTCCCACATATAGGCATTTCATGATTTCTTAAAACCAACTGTGTGACAGGTGGTTGGTGAGCTGACTCTTTCTAGCAAATCTTGTCCCACACTATAAACATTCATAATCTTAACACCAACTGTGTGTCAGGGTGTGTTCGGTGAGTTGATCTTTGTAGTTAAATCTTTTCAAATCGAGTCATGCGAGAGACTGTTGGCTGTTATATAGAACCGGCTTTTAAATGTATCTACATGTAACAATAGTCACTTGAATATTTTAATACTATTTAAACGTATTGAATTATAATTTGCCAAAAATTACTGATTTATATCAGATCTGTTAAAGTAATCACTAGGGATTCTGATTTGAACTAAGAAAGTGACTTCATCTTGCATACTAAAGACGATCACGAGCACTGACTGATTGCAGACGGGACTAACTAGTCAGAGCGAGAAAAAACGTCAGAGCGAGCAGAAATAACCAACGAAGATTGACTAACTAGACGGAAAAAGTGCTAGTGTGACCGGCCGCGTAACCGACGCCCACGCCGACGCCCACGTAAAGACGTGGAGATGCCACCCTCCCCCTTCTTACTACCCCCCTACTCCCTAAGACGTTGAAGATGGCCACACCCTCCCCTTGTAAACCACTCAATCCCCCACCACACCACAAACGCCTTCTCTTTCCCCCAACCCCCCCCCCCCGTTTCCCCACCAACACCCCCTCTTTATAAAAACCCCCCTCCACCGTTCATCACCATTCTCAATCACCCAAACACCCACCATGTTTGTCCCCACCTTCATTCTAACCCCCCCTTCCTTTTAAATCACCATGGCAACCCACGTGTGGGGCTAGCACTTGACGCTATCGTGATACGTTCATTGGCACGTCATGCACTGTCGTTGGTTTATCGTAGTCTATCGTGACGACAAAATGGGGACCGTTGATTTTCCATTCGTGAATAAGGCGTTATTTGTAGTGTCCTTCGGAGTAAAATTATACTTATTTAGCTCCGCCCCTTGCTTGCATAACAAAATACGATTGTAGCGCTGCAAAGCTCTTTTTGATGTTGCCGAGAGTAAAAGTGTCGTACACTTATTAACTCTTACAGAAGCTCAAGGAATATCGTTAAGGTTGGACATTATTGAAGGCACAGCAAAGAGTAGTAGCGTGATTGGTCTGTCTTACACATCGAATCTAATGTGTTGAGCTCTAGAATGGCCTAGCATTGTTTTCTAAACTTATAGATGGACTTTATATTAAACTGAAATGTTAGGGCGCTATTGAAATGTTATTTGACGATCTATTTAGCTACACAGCCATTTCACGATTGTGCGTCGAGGAGTTTAATCGCATATCATGGACCTGACGTATGTAGGCTACGTGTACCTACATCTACGTTTCACGAATTATTCTTTGACCTAAACCTAGATGAAGATGGTTGTGATTCATCCTCCAGGCATCTCCCCCGTTTAACATCCATGGGGCGGAGTGTGTGGGGGGCGGTGTGTGATGGACGTGTGGTGGAGTGGGTGTGGGTGGGCGATGTATGATGGGCGTGGTGGTGGGGTGTGGTGGGCGGATGGGTGATGGTGGGCCGTGTGGTGGGTGGTGTGTTGTTGTGGGCGGGTGTGATGGGCGTTGTGGTGGGTGCCGGTGTGTGTGGGTGGATGTAGGATGGGGTGTGGTGGGTGGGTGGGGTGTGGTGGGCGGGGTGGGATGGACGTGCGTGTGGTGGGTGGGGTGTGTGGTGGCGGTGTGTGGATGGGCGTTGTGGGTGGGTGGTGTGTGGTGGGCGGGTGTGGGATGGACGTGTGGTGGGGGGTGTGTGGTGGGCGGGTGTGTGATGGGCGTGTGGTGGTGTGGGTGCTGTGGTGGGCGGATGGGTGATGGGCGTTGTGGTGGGCTGGGTCTGTGTGGGGGCGGAGTGTGAGGCGTGTGGGGGTGGGTGTGTGTGTGGCGGATGTATGAGGGGCGTTTGGGGGTGGGTGTGTGGTGGCGGATGGGTGATGGCGTGTGGTGGCGGTAGGGTGAGGGCGATGTGTGGTGGGTGTGTGGTGGGCGGAGGTGATGGCGCGTGTTGAGTGGGTTGTGTGTGTGGTGGGCGGATGGGTGAGGCCGTGGGGGGGGTGGTGTAGTGGGTTGTGGTGGGGGATGTATGATGGGCGTCCCTGTGGTGGGGGGTGTGTGGTGGGCGGATGTGTGATCGGGCGTGTGGGGGGTGGGTTGGTTGTGTGGTGGGCGGATGTGTGTGGGCGGTGTGGTGGGTGGGTGTGTGTGGTGGGCGGAGTATGATGGCTGTGTGGTGGTGCGGGTGTATGTAATGGGCGTGTGGTGGGTGGGTGTGTGGTGGGCGGATGGGTGATGGGCGTTTGGTGGGTGTGTGTGTGTGGTGGGCTGGGGGTGGGCGGATGGGTGAGGGGCGTGTGGGGGTGGGTGTGTGATGCGGTGTGTGGTGGGTGGGTGGGGGGGGCGGGTGGGTGCCTGGGGGGGGTGGTGGGTGGTGGTGGCGGGGGTGGCCTGGGTGGTGGTGGGGTGTGTGGTGGCCCGCGGGTTACACACAGATCGAGACCGTCCTACGCGAACATTGGAGCTTGATGAATCAGACTGAGAAATGTTCGTATTCGTGCCCTGCGATAGGGTCTCTAAAAGGCTTCTTTTTTGTGTGATATAACATATATACCAAAAATTATACATTCTATTGCCAAATGTAATATCACTCATGAATATATTTAAGTATTTGACTATACTATAGCAATAATACACCAGGTTTGGTTGCTAAGCCAGAGCATCAACGAAGATCGGACACATGAAAATTCGAGGATTGGGAAATTGTTCCAGACGTCGGCTGGAGAATTAATATTGTGACTTCTTAACCTGTAAGAGTAACCTATTATTACTCCTTACTATCTCCTACCTAATTTGAATAAATTACAGTATCCTTTGCATGTTGTGCGCATGTATGAATGTGAATTGGATGAGAATTAAAGCGAAAACAGAAACATTTACGGAACGGGAGGCATTCTGATAAGATTTTCTCATGCGCGCGATCTCTGATTTGGCCAGGCTCTTGAAACCACCACCCACCCCAAGACTGATAATTTACAGGAAAAGAGTAAAATCCGCTGCCGAAAGTGACTCCTGCTCAGTTTTCTGTGCACGCAAAAGAGTAAAAAATAAGTGGGCGGAGCTAAATAAGTAAAAATTTTACTTCCAAAAGGCATGCAAAAAAAACGCTTAGTCTTACAGCGTTCATGGACTCCATCGTGACCATCCTTACGACCATTCATGACAATACGTAAGGCAGGCGTGACATGTTGTGAGGCTATCGTGGTCTGCATTAAATCGTGGTCAAATTTCACGATAGCGTCAAATAATCAAATGGTGGCGCTATTCGTGGTGCGATTATGGAATTGTGAAGGGAGACTTAACGCCCCCTCCACACATTCATAATGGAAACCACGGAACGCAAAATGCAGTGCGCAGCGCCGTCATGGTCTGGTTATGGAAGGTCCATCGTGACGATCGTGACGCTCGTGACGCGCTCGGCGAGGCACGAAAAGTTAGTGCGTGCATTAAAAAATTCGGGAAGCTCCCCGATTTTCGGACCAACGCAGCGGTATTTTAAGTCTATCGTGACGCTAGCGTTATCTATGTAGCAGCTTCGTGACACTATCATGCGTTTATGGTTATCGTGACGATAAGAAAACCGTTACGCGCTCCTTCATCCCTGCCTTCCCCCCTCTTTTTTTGCACCCCTTCCGCCTTCCACCCCATTTCTCATTCACCTCACCACCGCCGACTCCACTCCCCCTACTCCCACTCACCACGTGATAAAACATCCCCCTCGACTACCTTCCCCCGACTCCCACCACCACATGGTGACACTCCCCCTCGACCTACCTTCCCCCTACCTCACCCACCACGTGATGACACTCCCCCCCGTGATCCTACATACTACTCCCATCAGCACGTGGTCCCCCCCACCAACACACGCCTTCTCCACCCCCTCCCCCGTTCCCCATCAACACGAACACCCCCTTCTTTATTACAAACCCCCCTCCCCGTTTCCCCCATTCCCCATCACAACAAACCCTGCTTCTCCCACTTCTCTTATAGTCCCCTTCCTTCTCCATCACCATGGCAACTCCACCCACGTGTGGGGCTAGCTCTTGAGTATCGTGGTACGTTCATGGCACCGGCATGGCACTGTCGTGGTTATCGTAGCTCTAATCGTGACAAAAGGACCGTTTTTAGCAATATTCGCGTCTCAACCTTCGCCCATACTTATATTTTACCATATCTTCACTTGCAGTTATGTTGTTGTAATTCTGCGAGAGATTTGTTGAGTTTAAAGAAAAACGAGTAAATTTTGATGAACACTAAAAGAAGAAAACTTTCGCCTTGCAACGTTCAATTCAGACACACATATCTTACTAACGCAAGTCGAAACAGTACAATATAATCGCTGTGAAAGGAAATATTTGACAATGTGCACATTTCTCAGCTTTTAACATATGTAGTATTTTCAAAGAAGGAAACAAATTCTACAGTTATAATATTTTGGTACGCTTTCGATTATTTTTTGTAGGAGTACAATAGAGACTTACAATTACGAGCACTTACTGAAGAACTGAAGTCTTCCGCAGCGTTCTGCTATGCGTCCACACCTCCCCAAGCCGACCCAGGGCTACATTCAGAGAAGAGGCTAACTTCCGGTCTTCACGACCCTTACACAGGCGACTTCCAACAGCTGTTCTGTGGGCAACTTTTGGCATTCTTGGGCAGATTGATGACGTACTTAAAGACGTGAGCTGTCAGAAACAGGCAACTGCTACAGGCAGTAGTGGAGCACGCAATATACATAAAAATACTCATAATTGAGTACATATATGATGTTTTCTGACTCAGAAACTGAACAGGGCAAGTATTACAAATGAAATTAGGCCATATTACAATGCCATCCGCTCGTGATTGAGTTTGTTAGGGGTGATGGGCGAGTGGCGAAAACGGTGGCATCTCAACATGACTCACCACACCAGACACCACCACACGGTCCGCGACACAACAAAGGTACATAATTATATTTCCTTCTCCTTTCCTTCCTTTCTTCCTTCTCTCCTCCTACTTCCTCACTCTAAACTTTTCTTTATAGCAGTTGGTAGTAGTTGTAGTAGTAGCAGGAGTAAAAAAGATAAGACGTGTAAACACACATTTCAGCAAGTGTTATTGGAGTGACTTCGTAATAGGGACGATGCTGGGAACGACAAAAAACACGGCTTATCATTTTATTACTGCTGCTAATACTTATACTACTATTACTGCTGCTACTACTACAACTATACCAACTGCTCTGCTATAAGGAAAAGGTTAGGAGGAGGAAGAGCGAGGAGGAGAAGGAGAAGGAGAAGCAGGAGGTGGAGGAGGAGAGGAGGAGGAGGAGGAGGAGGAAAGAAGGGTGGAGCATTTTTGGTGTGGATGATAAATTGTTTATAAACAGAGAACTGAGAGCGTGGCAAAGCCTTGTGAATGGCTGAAACTTTTTGAGAAATACTATGTGATTCCTCTGGGCGGGCTGTGACAGATAATTGTACTCGCTCAGCCAATCAGCATATCGAAGCCCATAGTGACACCGTAGCCCACTGCAATATCTCGTACCAGAATCCCGCGGACTTCCGGGTTGTACAAATAGAGGAAGTTAGTAAGCTAAACAACCGTTGCCTCTTTAAACTCTCTCTGAATGTCGCCCAGGTAAATACAGCACAACACCACCACACCAACACGCCAAAAGAACATAACCAGCGTTCTGCAGCACGTTTGTGTACACCACCGCTTTCACGCCACCCTGAACCAGTGAAAACGGAATGAAATATGAGCGTGTGCATATATAAGACAATTAATCAATCATTAGGGGCATCGCCGGGGGTCGCGTCGCTTCGCCCACCCTACGACCCCCCTCCGGGGGTCACCAAGCGCGAGTCCCCATGCAGGTCCTTTCCCATACCAAAGCAGCTCTCGACAAGGAAACATAACGTTCACCAGCCACGATCCTGTGGGGCCCCCTTGCCTTCCTACACGCAGGATTCGTCTCTACAGAACAACCGATGGAAGAATCGGGTTTCAGAGTAGCGTGCCACATCATGCCAATATAGCCGAAGTTGGCGCTGACGGACTATGCAGGTAATAGGCCTCGATTCAGGTCTCACGGTTGCAATCGCTGATTTGACACGTATCATCCCAGTGATACCCCATGATTCTGCGAGCACTTATTACCAAAGGCATCGATTCGCTCTCAAGTCGCATTTAAGTGTCCATGTCTCACAACCATAGAGTAAGACAGGGATCACAAGCGGACTTGAAGATCCGGCTCTTTGCCTCCTGCACAGGTACCGACAACGCCAAATACTCCGACTGCGCAGTCCATAACACGTGGGCTAGCCAATTCGCCGTAAGACTTCTTGGGACGTACCCGCCGTCATTATGGACTGCGCTACAAGTGTATGGTAAAACTTTCCAAGATTCAATGTCCTCGCCGCACGCATGACCAGACTGTACTGTGTCCTCATAGTAAGCCTTCAAACACCTGGACCTGGTTTAAGCCAGGAGACCTCAATGTCCCAAAGGCTTTGCCTCTCGTGCAGCGCTCGAGAGAGCCATCCACCAGGACCTCCAGCGACTCCAGCAAAGATTACTGCAATCAATCGGCAAAAACAAGATC
>JACEEZ010016673.1:0-11707 GCA_016584305.1 Chionoecetes opilio
TCACTCATGTTGGATTCGGTACATCATGCTGTGCCCCGTCTGGCAACCGGGCTTTTCAGGTCATCTCCCATCCCAAGTCTTTTGGGTGGACTCTGGTGTCCTCCCATTAGATCTTCAACGCCAGTCCCTCATGTTAAGATGTTGGTATCGCCTCCAACGCCTCGCCTCCCTGACTCAATAGCTTGCCGTGCTGTGTCTTGTGATTGAGGATCGCAACTTTACCATGGGCGAAGAAGCTTACCAAACCCCCTTGTTTCCGATTGACACTCTTATGGAGACGCTATCCTTCCCCGCTTTACGGATCTGCCCTCATAGGCCTACGACAGTCGGTCCATGGCTTCTCCCAGAAGTGTCCTTCTGCAAAAGCCTTCCGCTCTCAAAAGGGTCTTTACCTCCTCAGGCTGAGCGTGCCCAGTTTTTAGACCATTTTTTGCACACATCAGAGTTCTGTCCCTGTCTTTACTGATGGTTTCCAAATCAGACGAAGGAGTTGGATACGGTTTCGTCTTCCCATCTTTTTATCAAAGGCGTTAGCCTTCCCAAGTGTTTCATCTGTTTTAATACGGCTGAAATAAGTGCTATTTTATATGCTCTCAATGACTATTCTTACTCTTCCGGGAAATGTCTCTTTTATAATTTTTAGTGATTCTTGTAGTGCTCTTCAATCACTGTGAAATTTTTTAACTCTCCCCATCCGCTGGTCAATCCCATCCTGGAATGGCTTTATCTGCTCAGGAGGCGAGGCCGGACGGTCAGCTTTTGTTGGGTACCGGCACATGTAGGTGTTGCCGGTAATGAGGAAGCTGATCCCTTTGGGCAAAAGCTGCAGCTAAAGACCAGCTCTATCACATTTTGCAGTGCCGGCTACGGACCTACGCTCGGCAATCCATAATCAGTTCACAACGTTGGCGGGAAACGTTGGTTTTACTATAGGGCAAAATAAACTGCGCACCATCCGCCAAAGTATCGAGGACTGGAGCTACTGCGGTCTCTCCGGAGATGGGAGACTGCTTTGGCACGATTGCGTATTGATCACACTATATACTCATGGTTCCCTCATGGAGGGGGCCCCCTCCTTACTGTGATGATTGTTTGGTCCCCTTAAACTGTGCGGCACTTGCTGGTCGAGTGTCCCAGTCTTGGGGACCTACGTGTGCAATTTTTGTCCCGGTGTCGCGGGTCGGACGGTGCTTACCGTCTCTCCCTGGCATTGGGAGAGAGGAGTTTCTCTCCGGGACATGAGGTCCATACCTTTATTGAGAATATAATATCAATCATATTATTATCATCCATATCATTATCACCATTATTTGTATTATCATTAATATCAGGGTACTCCGTAGTGTAGTGGTTAGCACGCTCGGTTCACAACCGAGAAGTCCCGGGTTCGATCCCCGGGCGGAGCGGAAACATATGGGCTGTTTCCTTAAAACCCCAGCCCCTGTCCACCCAGCAGTGAATGGGTACCGGGTGTCAGCCAGGGGCTTGTGACCCCCCTCCCGGGGTGGTGGCTTCGGCCTACACTAACCACTAAGGATGAATGATAAAAATGTTGATATGGAGACGGCCATACGAGCGTTGTTCTGGCCCTGTAAAATACAAATAGATGAATACAACTAGATGAATACACACATACACACACACACACACACAATGGAATACACATCGGGATGGTCACACCTAGCTCTCAGTGTTACGAATATATTCTGTTATAGCCATTATTTTTTCAAAAAACCAAGAATGTAAATATTCCCAATCAAAGTCTGGACCTCAATGAATCAATCTGGAAAGTCTGGTAAATGGTCCACAAAAGTGTTTTAACAGTAAAGTTTACAAAAAACCGTTTCTCACATGCGCACATATAATCCTTCAAATCTACTTTCTGACAATAAGGTCTTCAATCATCACTCAAACACTAAAACGCAAGAAATTTTTCCTTTTTCAAAAATCATGCAATAATTATGAGCATCAAAGAAAAAGATCAATGAAAACTACAATAAAATTTTAAAAATCTAACAACATAAACAATTAAAAACATAAGAAAATAAGAAAACTAAATACTAAAACGGAATACTAAAATACTGAAAATACTAAAACGGAATACTAAAAAACAAAATACTAAAACGGAATATTACAAACTATTATTATTCTTTTTTATGAAAACGGATAACACCCAAAAAAAACGCCATCACAATACCACAAAACACAATAAAATCAGAAAACAAAAACATCAAAGCGAAATCGATAGTAAACAAACTAGAACTAAATACATTAAAACAAAGAACATATAATTCTAAAAGGGCTAGGGTTCAAATCGTACATACAGTGAAAAAGTCATTCCCTCCGCAAAATTTTTTCAACGTCGACACATCAATTGTTGGCGTTTTTGATTTCTAAAGCAACCCCTTTTACAACATGTTGCTCAGTTTGAATGTGTCCCAGGAACACGACTTTTTCTAGGGCAGACGCCTCGCCCCCCATTCCTCCCCCCTCCTCAACACGAGAGAGTCGCACTCCTCTAAAGCGAGTCCATGAATTTTTCTGTTTCATTAACTTTATTTTTTTGAGCTTATTTTTTGATGTACAGAAAGGTCAGTTAATCGATAAATATAGTTGCCCTCTATTCGACTGGATGTTAATATTTTTTTTTTTTATTTCTTCCTGGCAATATGCACTCGTCCCTTTCGTTGTTGAAATTCTCTAATTAGCTGGGGTATGACAGGCGTACTGACGTGATATGCATGGCATAACCGAGGATCGTCAGCCTTCCTCTTTTCTCTCCCACATTTCACTGAAAAACTTGCCGTTTTTGCCAGGATGAGCACGTAAAAGGGGGATAGCCGAGCTCGGCCGAGCTAAAAACACATGCGCCAAAAGCGGCAACTTACTCATCACGGAGCATGTGTCGCCGGTCCCAAAAACCGCAGACCCCCGCCAACCGACCCCCGGGGACAGGATGATGCCACTGGCCATCTTCGAAACCCTATGCCCGTTGGTGACGTCCCAATACTGGGCTCCATACTATCTCGCTTGACACCCCCCCTCTACATGATTTTGTGACACCCGGGGGAAAGACGTCCGCCCCACCGTGCGTTGATGTATCCTCCAAACCCCCATCAGACCCCGAAAACCCTTGGGTTCCGCAGGGCGAGGGGGTGTGTTGTTGTGTGTGTGTGTTGTGTGCCTTTTCGTGATGATCTGGACCCCCGTGGGGACGGGGCATCAGCAGTGATGTCCGTGGGGACGTGTGAGTGTGGGAAATGTCCCACATCAAGAAAACCATCCCAAACTTCTACCACCACAACACCGTTTACTACTACCGCAAACTAGTGTTTGCCCCTCCTTTGCTTTGACATACTTGAGTGCGTCCCCCATGACATCTTGCTTCGATTCACCGAGGAGCCTAGTCGAATCTCCAAAAGTATTAAAACATTTGTCTTTGGGCTGGTGAGGGATGACCCCTTCCCCATCAGGGCCCTTCCCTACCCGTTTCTACCTACCGAGGGGGGCTGCGGGTTTCGAGAAAGGGACAGGTAGTATCTGGAGTGGGAGACGGTCTTTTGCTGGCGAGACTACCTCCGTTGCGGTTTTCCCGTCTGGGCCCTCGGGGCAGCCCTACAGCCCGTGGCGAGCGCCTGGGTTCACGGGAAATCAACAGTGTGTTGCAGTTCAGCTAAATCGTTAACCTTTTTAACACGGAGTACGGGACTAAATCCCGCTCATTTTGTGGCTGTCAGTCCAGAAAAACGTTGAAAATGAAAGAGGTAAAGCTTGGCAAAAATTAAAGCTTTGCGACACAAGGGGCGCCCTTTTACTATTGCTTTTTAGGTATGAGCGAGAGCAGCAGAACTACCAACGACCGCCGGGCTGAGATTCACTCACCCCTTTATTCAGTGACAGTGACACGGGTACAAAAGAAAGGGGGAGGAAGACCCGGCTTATTGTTGGAGAAATCAATTAGAAAAATCAAAGCTGTCTTTACACGGGGTGGGTCATAGGTAACGCTGATGAGTCATATCATTTTTTTTAAATAAAATTTAAATTTTGGGCAGAAAAAAAATATTCCTTTTGGTCTAGATATTTTCACAACGGGAAATATTATATACTAACATAAACAGAAAAGCGTTACATTCAGAACCGGGGTTAAAAAAATGTACGTAATCCCGGTATTCGGAAAGATAGGAGGGGAATTCCTATCATACAATTCCCGGGTTATGTCTGTAAAAAGGGAAAAAAGGGGGTTCAATCTCCATATTTGTACTGGCAAGTTGTCACCTAGACCCGCATCTGGGGGAACAGGTTATCCTTTATAACTAAGGTCCATCAACACTTTTGTTCGCGTAATATTTATTTTTCTATCATTTTCTTTCTTTCTATCCCCCACTTCTATTTTCCCCCCCCCTCCCCCACTCCTCCCCCATACACCCCGGGATACGAGTCCACTGCGTGGGACATTTATTTCGCGATCATCGGTAACTAGTAGATTCAAAACTTCATCCTCCCTTACCCTCCTGACAGATCAAGGAACACTCTTAGATTCTTAATGTCCTTAAAAATAGACACCATAGTGACAGATCACGTTCGTAAATGGTGGGTTAGTCGAGTTATTCGCTAAATTGAAAGTCGACCAAATTTCTATTCCGACTCCAATACCCGTCGCTCTGAAAAACATGTTCGTGGGTTTGACCGAAGGAAATAACCCCTTTTCCCCGATATTAGAATAAACGTATTAAATTCTTCTATATCAAAGTAAAAGAACTGCATCATAGGCACCATTTCATATGCATACTTGTTTCGTTAGCTAATTAGATCATTCGAGGTCTTATACTCCCTTCAGTGGAAGCCTTCGTAAAGGGTCCGAACATTCCCTTTTTTCCCGCTACTCATCCCAACCTCGCTTTTGGGTTTCCGCGAGGAGTTTAGTCCGTCTCCCCACTCCCTTTTAAGGTAAGATATGCGGTACCTCGCTCCTATTTCCCCCCCCCCCTTTTCCCTTTTTATAATATATCTATCTATATATCCATATATAGGTAGAGTTTGGTTAGTTTTCATTAACGCATAGGAGGCCTGGCCTGCCCCTTTTAAATGTTATTAAATGAGTCATCTCCTCACTCCTTTCAAGGCTCCCGGCGAGTGTCTGCCGAAAAAAAGCCAAGCCACCTATACATGAACACCACACCAACCATTACTCTCACATTTTTCTCTCCTATATAGATTTTTCCATGTATACCTATAGTGCTCAGTTGATACGGACATAGATGGTAGTTCTAAGAATAGGATTCAGTGAGGGAGGTTATGCTCTAGAGAGCTTTCATGTGTCGGATTAGAGAGCTTTCCTGTGTCGGATTAGAGAGCTTTCCTGTGTCGGATTAGAGAGCTTTCCTGTGTCGGATTAGAGAGCTTTCCTGTGTCGGATTAGAGAGCTTTCCTGTGACGGACTAGAGCTTATATATGTGTCTAAGATCTCAAACAAGAGAAATAATATTTCATGATGAATAAATAGGATGATATTTAAAATATAGTTTCTTGTGTTATTTGTAAAACCCCAGGTGATTATTCCGTGTTATGGCAATACTTCCCCAAACCTCCAAAAAGAGTTTTCAGCCTCACTCGGTGTAATACTAAATATCCACCCCGACTACCAATAATTCTCATATATCAAAAACGTGCTCAGGGAGTAAAACCATAGAACTACTCGCCTGAGCTGGTGGCAGCATATCCCCTTACTAACCTTAAGTTCATTCCCATTTCAGTAATCTCCGCAGCGAGAAGTGTTCGTACTATAATTCCATAGTGAAGTCATATGATTAATTTCAACTCTCAATTCAGTTGTGACGAGGAGATTTTATTAATCAATGAAGTATTCTAACAAGTTAATATCATTCATATAAAGGAGACAGTAACAACAATTTACGAAAACCTGGCATCACACTGGTGACAGCGGTGGGATTTTTTTTTAGTATCGGTCATAAGATACAATAAGTTTTAAAGTTTTTCAAAACGTAAAAACCCTGGCACCACAGTACGAAGATAAATAGCTGAGCACTAAGGAGTTGAAAGAAAACAAATGTGAGAAAATGTTTATGCGCTACTTTATTTAGCCGTCATTTTCGTATAATTGATATTATTGTTGCAGATTTATGCTAATAATCAAAATTTTTTGGGAAGACGTGGGGGCCCCAATTTTTGTTCTTCAATTAAAATGGGGGTGTCAAAAACTGGTTGGAATAAATGTGGAACCCAGATGGTCGCCGCGCTGGCTGCGGGCGTCACTCGTCACAAACAGGGGGATGCGGGACCGCTCTCTGGGTATAAACTCTGTGGGAGCTTATATTCCATCATTATGAAAGAGACGCAGAATGAAATTTTTAAAAAAAACGGATTTAAAAAAAAATATACAAATAATGAAACGGAAGATTAAATCCCGGGGGAAAAACTGTTCTCTTACATTCCTCTGGAACACTCTGTCAATAAGGATAAAGTCGTAATTAACTTTCTAACCTTTTCTTTAACTCCTGCTGAAAAAATTTTATTTTTCACTCGGATTATCTTTTGCCTTACCAAAATTTTAATATAACATGCAATCACTTTTTAAATTTTTGAAAAGTTTTTTAAGCACTTAAATAAAAAGCTAAAAAAAACTTTTTTACGGAGGGGTAATTTATTTTTAAAGGGCATCTTACTTTGCCCATTCATCATATCGCAAAAATTTAAATTAAATTAAAAACATTCGTTTAAAAACTCCCAAAATTCGTTTGAGGGCCCTAAATCCCCTTAATTCGATGATACTACCAATCACTAACCCGAAAAAGGACGCGGAAGAAATTTTTAGGAAAACTGAGTACTTAACAAACTGAATATCCTTGGTGAAAAAACCCAAATTTAAGTCCTCGGGACAACACATTTTCTTTCATCACAAAATGGAGGAAGACTTACCCGCCCCCCCTTAAACATTACTTAAATTAAAAAGGCTTACTAAAATTTTTTTCCATTATATATTTCCAGGGCTCTTTTTTCCTGGCGCCCCTCGGGGATTCCAAAAACCATAAAAAAGGTAACCCCTTAGTCCTTTCTTAGTACAAAGGGCACCTTTTAAACTAAACCTAGCGAAATCTTCGTCCCGTATTGACCCACTAACATTAAATAAAACACACAATTAAAAACTTTTTTAAATTTGCACTAAATTTAAAAACAATTAACGTAACAAGCGGTAATGGCTAGTTTTGAATCCATCACTTTTTAAAATTTCCTTTAATGACATTGAAATAATCACTGAAAATTTTTATTTCATAAAGCTCCTTTTTTCTTAATTACAAAAAAAAACTATTCTCAAATTTATTAACTTAGCTTAAAGACTCTCCCTTCATTTTAAAAAAAACTTTATGTCAAACGATGGTTTTTCCATGGGATCGTGCCTGCTCCTTCATTTGCTAACCTTTTATGTCATATGAAGACAGTGTTGTCTAACTGTCCAAAGATTTTTTAAACCTTTTTATTAAAAACGATATGTAGACGAACTTTTTTACTCTTTAAAAATCCCGGACTTCCCCTTTTTTATTTTTTAACTACCTTAACCTCAGCACCCCAAAACATTAAGTTCACATATGAAAAAAAAACAATTATACTCCCATTTCTGGATATCCTAGTTACTCGTAAAAAAAATTTCTTACCCCCTCATTTATAGAAAACCTAATTTCATGGCTTGGGAACTCAATATGTTTCATTCCCCAAACCCTTTTTAAAAAATAAATATATTAAGACCTTACTACACGATCTTAGTTTCTCTTCTAATTGGTTTTCCTTGATATGAGATCAAATTTTTTTAAAATTTTTTTTTTCCAAAAATAATGGCTACCCCCCCCTAAATTTAAATTGAAGCAACCATCTCCAAGTTCCTAATAAAAAAGTTAAACCCAAAGTCGAACGAACCCGAACCCATATTTAGACCACACTATTTTAAAAATTTCCCTTTACGGCCATCTCAGTTACACCATTCGAAAAAACTCAATGATCTACTTAAGTTACATCTTTCCCAACTAAATTTTTAAATTTTTTTTTACTAATTCTTTACCTTAAGAACTCATTTCAAATATAAAACTCTTTCCTAAAGCCCTTATTTCTACATAATTTACGAATTCAAAATGTTCTAGCTGTAACGCTAATACGTCGGCGAGACGACAAGGAATCTAACCCTTAGGCTTTCCCGGTATAAAGGTTTTCTGCACGTCTGGTCGACCCATTTTTTTCCCCTCCAATTGCAATCCGCTACACTCACATATTTAGATCACCCTTTTTCTATGAATGCTTTGTATCCTACCAAGGGGACAAATACCCTGTGACACTAAATTTTTAAATCCATACACATCAACATCTGTCCATTGTTAACCTTAATAACCAAGTCCTTACACCAAAATACATATACTCAAATGATTATCACTGTTTCGAATGCCACTCTCGTTTTGATCGCCACACACGAGCCGAAATGTTACCCCCGAAACAATTGTTCATTCAGTCCTCTACCAATCGACAGCATACACACCAAGGTCCTTAGTACAAAATTTTATTTTTTTATTGTTAGTATTTTTTTGATAATATGGATTACTTTATTGTTTCAAACATATTTTTTTTGATGTTCGCTTTTTTGCATTTTAATTATTAAATTTTTAAAATATTTTTTGCCTGATGATGCCAAGTGTCTTTGGCGAAAACGTTGCCATAAACAACCCCAAGAATACGAGTGTCTTTGTCACCCCGAAAATATCGATATATATATATATATTATAATATATTATATATATATATATAAAATATTATATATTATAATAAATTATATAATATATATATAATTTTATAAAAATATATATATATAACACCGCAAAGCCGCCCTCCGGCGGGGCCCTTTTTTGGTAGCTCCCGCGGAGGGCTATTGGTGGGCCTTCGGGGCCCCCCCACCTGTGTTTTTTGGGGGCCCTTTGGGCCCACCAAACACAGACCTCCAATAGCCCCTTCTAAATTTCCCCGAAAACAGGTGTAAAAGTATGTATTTAAAAGCAACCCATTCACTCACCCATTACCCCTCACCCCCCACCCATTTCACTACCCCCACCCCTTAAATCACCCCTTACCCATAACCCCCCCCCATTCACTCACCCATTACCCTCACCCACCCCATTACCCTCACCCCTCATCTTTTTCCCCCACCCATCACCCCCCACCCATTCACTCACCCCCTCACCCCCACCTTACCCACACCCACCCCTTCACTCACCCATTACCATCACCCTACCCCTTTTCCCACCCATTACCCAGACCCTACCCCTTTACCACCATTACCCCTCACCCCCCATCAAGGCTTCCTCAATTTTCGCAACCCATTTTTTTTCACAATTTCGCTAATAGGCTGCTAAAAAAAAAAAAAACAATTTTTCGGATCATTTTCAACGTGGGCTTAAAAACCTTCCCCTGGTCAAACCCGGGTTCCAAAAATGTGGTATATGATGGGATTCCGCCACGGGGGGCGGAACCTAAAACCACACATACACACCACAGACATACAGACACACCACAACACTTTCGCTTTTATTAATATATATATATATATTATATTTTATATATATAATATATATAATATATATATATATATATTATATTTTATATAATTTTTATTTATTGCAGGTGTATGGCGATCAAGACAGGTGGAAGGAGTTCAGGACTCTCGGGGGACCCCCATGAATGCTGCTGCTGCCTTCGACGAAATTTTCAGTTTCGTTTCAGTTTCAGTTTCTATTTCAGTTTTTAGCAAAAAAGAGTGATGTCGATGCTCGAAAACAAAGGTTTTTTGGAAAAGGCAGAAAGTGTTTAGATCAAGAAATGACGAATATGATAGTTTTGGTAAATTTGTAGCGGTTATTTTGAAAAAGATGAGTGAAACACAGTCTTTTTAAACTGAAAAACAAACCCATAGAAATATTGTATAATGGTGCTATGAATACCATTTTCTACTATATCTGGAGTGTCCAATGAAAATGAAGTAATAACAGTATCGGGGAAAGTTCCAGGTCAGTCACACCTGATGTGTCGCATGTGTCATATTTTTCATTTGTGATCGTCATGTTTTGAATAAAGTGTTTTAACAAGGATTACATAATTATCTCTATGGTATAATTAATACCAAAAACCCATGTCTGCACGTACAAAAAAATTCCGGGTAAACAGCGATTTTTACAAATATATTTATGGGACTTTGACGAGCATTTTTTCATTTTTTTTTTCATTGGACTTCAAATGAAAACTATACAACTGAGAATGGCGATTTTGTTTACTAAGATGGTGATTACATACGTTTCACAAGTATAATTTGTATTCTTTTGGGGGGTTTTTCACATAAAAAAACATGATACCAAGACTTACCATAATTTACCTATAAAAGAACATCAGAAAATAGGAAGCTACAAGAGGCCGCGAGGCCTACACGTGGTAGTTCCTTTATATACCTTCATAAAGTTGATTTTCAGAGCATGTAAATTGCTTGGCAAGTCTCTGAGATTATTAATTCAAGAGCTTGTGGGGATTGATTGATTGATTATAGTTTTAAGGCGCCGCAACTGCGGGGTTATTGACGCCTGCTTACAAAAGATACATGTAAAGTAAAACTAAAAAACAAAATTTAACATAGAATACAAATATCAAAAATTACGAAATACATAAAAGAACAAGAGTACATTAAAAACAATCATAAGTTAATATTAAAAACATCATAACTTGTTGAGAAGGCCAGCCTTCTCAATAAAAGTATGGACTTCATGTCCCGGAAAAGAAACACCTCCCCTCTCAATGCCATGGAGGACGGTAAGCCCGTCCCACCCGCGACACCGGGACAAAAATTGCACACGTAAGTCCCCAAGACGGGACACTCGACCAGCAAGTACCGCACAGTTAAGGGGACCAAACAATCATCACAGTAGGAGGGTTGGCCCCCCTCCATGAGGAACCCATGAGTATTAGAGTGTACCAATACGCAATCGTGCCAAGGCAGTCCCCCCATCTCCGGGAGAGACCGCAGTAGCTCCATTGATTGATTAAAGTTTTAAGGCGCCGCAACTGCGGGGTTATTGACGCCTGCTTACAAAAGATGCATGTAAGTAAAACTAAAAAACAAAATTTAAGATAAAATAAAATATTGGAAATTAACGAAATACATACAAAGAATAAGAGTACAAATTAAAAACAATAATAAGTTAATATTAAAAACATCAAAAACTTTTTTGAAAGGCCAGCCTTCTCAATAAATGTTGGACTTCGTGTCCCGGAGAGAACACCTCTCTCCCAATCCAGGGAGAGACGGGAAGCAACCGTCCGACCCGCGACACCGGGACAAAAATTGCACACGTAGGTCCCCAAGACTGGGACACTCGACCCAGCAAGTGCCGCACAGTTAAGGGGACCAAACAATCATCACAGTAGGAGGGTGGCCCCCCTCCATGAGGAACCCATGCGTATATAGAGTTGGACCAATACGCAATCGTGCCAAGGCAGTCTCCCATCCCCCCGGGGGGAGAACCCCAGTAGCTCCAGTCCTCGATACTTTGGCGGATGGTGCCAGTTTTTTGCCTATTATCCAACGTTCCTGCCACTGTGTGAAATGATCTATTTGGGTTGCCGAGCGCAGGGCCGTAGCCGGACTGCAAAATGTGATAGGCTGTTCCCC
>JACEEZ010016674.1:0-2500 GCA_016584305.1 Chionoecetes opilio
CCACACACCACACACACACACAACACACACACACACACCATCCACCACACCACACACACCCCCACACACACACACACACACCATTCTTCCTCCTACTACAACACATTTTCACTTCACAGTTACTGGAAGCACAAAACTTTCCCCCTCCTCTTCTCCCTTCCTCTCTGTTGCTTCACCCTCTCCTCTCTCTCTCTCTCTCTCTCTCTCTCTCTCTCTCTCCTCTCCTCTCTCTCTCTCTCTCTCTCTCTCTCTCTCTCTCTCTTCTCTCTCTCTCTCTCTCTCTCTCTCTCTCTCTCTCTCTCTCTCTCTCTCCTCTCTCTCTCTCTCTCTCTCTCTCTCTCTGTCCATCGAAAAAACACGACGAAAAACACTTCCTGGCTCTCAAGACCTTACAATGCCTTTCCCTTCCCTCCCTTCCCTACTCTGCTACTCCTTCTCTACTCTTCTTTCCTACTCCTTCCTACTCCTTCCTACTCCTTCCTACTCCTTCCTACTCTTGCCCTACTCCTTCCTACTCTTGCCCTACTCCTTCCTACTCCTTCCTACTCCTTCCTACTCTTGCCCTACTCCTTCCTACTCCTTCCTACTCCTTCCTACTCTTCTCCTACTCTGCCTGACAAGTCCCTCAAAAAATAATAACAATAATAATGGCGGGAAAAAAAATACGGTGGACATTATTATAAGCGAGAGAAGAAAACAAGATAAATGAGGTTGTGAGGCAAGGGAAACAACAACTATAATGATGAAGACAAACACAACACACACACACAAACATAGAAGCGAGAAAAATAATAATAATAATAACTTGGTGGTAAGCCTGGACAAAAAATATTTAAAAAGACGTATTTTTTTTCTTGGACTCACTATTTTTTGTCTGCATGAAATAGTTATGATTTCTCGTCCTGCTGTCTGTGCCTGGCTTGTCCTCCTCTGTCTTCTTCTTGTCCTTGTTTTTCGTATTATTTTCCTCTTTTTCTTTGTAATATTTATTCCATCTTTCCTTGCTCTCAATCTTTTTATTTTCATATCTTTCTTATTTTTCTTTATTTCTTTTCTCCTTTTCCCACCAGACACAGACAGACAGACAGATCGGGGTGAAAACATAACCCCTCCAACTTCGTTGGCGGAGGTAACTACTACTACTACTACTACTTCTACTACTACTACTACTACTACTACTACTACTACTACTACTACTACTTCTACTACTACTACTACTACTACTACTACTACTACTACTACTTCTACCACCACTACCTTAACAGCCCCTCCTTCCTCCCCCCTCAGAGAACAACGCCACCCTGTACTACTACTACTACTACTACTACTACTACAACTACAACTACTACTACTACTACTACTACTACTACTACTACAACTACTACTACTACTACTACTACAACTACTACTACTACTACTACTACTACTACTACTACTACTACTACTACTCCCTTAACAGCCCCTCCTTCCTCCCCCCTTCAGAAAACAACGCCGCCCTGTACTACTACTACTACTACAACTACTACTACTACTACTACTACTACTACTACTACTACTACTACTACTACTACTACTACTACCTTAACAGCCCCTCCTTCCTCCCCCCTTCAGAGAACAGCGCCACCCTGTACTGCTACGGTAACGGCACGTGGTCCAGCCGCTCCTACTACAACTACTACTACTACTACTACTACTATACTACTACTACTATTACTATCTTAACAGCCCCTCCTTCCTCCCCCCCTTCAGAGAACAACGCCACCCTGTACTGCTACGGTAACGGCACGTGGTCCAGCCGCTCCTACTACAACTACTACTACTACTACTACTACTACTACTACTACTACCTTAACAGCCACTCCTTCCTCCCCCCTTCAGAAAACAACGCCACGCTGTACTGCTACGGTAACGGCACGTGGTCCAGCCGCTCCTACTACAACTACTACTACTACTACAAATACTACTACTACTACTACTACTACTACTACTACTATTACAACTACCTTAACAGCCCCTCCTTCCTCCCCCCTTCAGAGAACAACGCCACCCTGTACTACTACGGTAACGGCACGTGGTCCAGCCGCTCCTACTACAACTACTACTACTACTACTACTACTACTACTACTACTACTACTATTACAACTACCTTAACAGCCCCTCCTTCCTCCCCCCTTCAGAGAACAACGCCACCCTGTACTGCTACGGTAACGGCACGTGGTCCCGCCGCTCCTTCTACAACAACTACTACTACTACTACTATACTACTATACTACTACTACTATACTATTACAACTACCTTAAACAGCCCCTCCTTCCTCCCCCCTTCAGAGAACAACGCCACGCTGTACTGCTACGGTAACGGCACCTGGTCCAGCCGCTCCTTCTACAACTACTACAAACTACTACTACTACTACTACTGCTACTACTATTACAACTACCTTAACAGCCACTCCTTCCTCCCCCCTTCAGAAAACAACGCCACGCTTGTACTGCTACGG
>JACEEZ010016674.1:7500-12500 GCA_016584305.1 Chionoecetes opilio
CGACAGACGCCAAACTAAAGCTAAGGCTACAAAAACCTGCCCCGGAATGTTATAGTAAAGATTGAAGGCGAGACAGACGCCAAACTAAAGCTAAGGCTACAAAAACCTGCCCTGGAATGTTATAGGCAAGATTGAAGGCGAGACAGACGCCAAACTAAAGCTAAGGCTACAAAAACCTGCCCTGGAATGTTATAGTAAAGATTGAAGGCGCGACAGACGCCAAACTAAAGCTAAGGCTACAAAAACCTGCCCTGGAATGTTATAGTAAAGATTGAAGGCGAGACAGACGCCAAACTAAAGCTAAGGCTACAAAAACCTGCCCTGGAATGTTATAGTAAAGATTGAAGGCGAGACAGACGCCAAACTAAAGCTAAGGCTACAAAAACCTGCCCTGGAATGTTATAGGCAAGATTGAAGGCGCGACAGACGCCAAACTAAAGCTAAGGCTACAAAAACCTGCCCTGGAATGTTATAGGCAAGATTGAAGGCGAGACAGACGCCAAACTAAAGCTAAGGCTACAAAAACCTGCCCTGGAATGTTATAGTAAAGATTGAAGGCGAGACAGACGCCAAACTAAAGCTAAGGCTACAACAACAAGAGTTTACGTGTGGGCGAAGTAATGGCGTGTGGCAGTTGTTGGTAAGTGTTGATCTAGTTTGTTCTTAAACGCCTCCACCGTGTTCAAGGAGGCAGGAGGAAGGAGGGGAGGGCTGGGAGGGCTGGGAAGGGGGAAGGAAGGGAGAGCATAGGAAGTGGCGGGATGAGAAGGGGGGAAGAGGGAGGAAGAGGAGGAGAATAGGAGGGGGCAAGGGGGGTCAAGGGGGAAAGGAGGAAGAGTAGAAGAAGAGGAGGAGGGAAGGGGAGGAAGGGAAGGGGAGAGAGAGGAGGGTCAAGACATAAACAGGAAGGCAATCAGCATAAAGACAGTTTGGTAATTAGTCTGCTTCACCTAAGCACCTGTGAACCTTACCTTACCTAACTGCCGGTCTGGCCCTTGCACACACGGCCGGCCTTTATTGATGCCTTGACTTATTCATTAACCCCTTGAGGCCCACAACGTTATTTTCATCGTAATTTTGCTACCATTAGACCATTATAATTAATATAAGCAATGTTTTATAGCTATGACCTGTTTAGTATCCTTGTCCACTAACTAATTGGGTATATTTAGTCTCTTTTCGTAATTCTATGGCTACCAACAGACAATTTTATATAGCAAAGGAAAGATCTGGGCGTGAAGGGATTAATTTACTAGCATTATTTACCGCTTTCATATCTAATATATATATATATATATATATATTATATTAAAATATATATAATATAATATTTTATATATATAATATATATATTTTTTTTTTTTTTTTTTTTTTGTTTTTTTTTTTTTTTTTTTTTATTTTTTTATTTTCTCTCACCCCCCGTCTCGTCCATCAGTTACCTTCCCTTGATCAGAGGGAGGGAGTTCGATGGGCGGTCAGAGGGTGGGAGGGGGGGGGATTAGGATGGGGGAGCTCTCATCCACCAGTTACCTTCCCCTGGCCAGAGGGAGGGAGGTAGGGGGACGGAGGGGGGGGGGATGGGGGATGGCTATCAGTTACCTTCCCCTGGCCAGGGGGAGGGAGGTCGATAGACGGGGGATGGGGAGGGGGATGGGGGAGGGATCCCCTCACCCCACGTCTTGCCTATCAGTTACTTCCTTGGGCCCGAGGGAGGGAGGTCGACAGACGTCAGAGGGTTTTGAGGGGGGATGGGGTCCGAGCTCGGTAAAGATATCCGTAAAGGACTTGTGATTGTGAGGGAATCGAACCGACACCTTTTTGTTGACGTATTGAAACACCAACACTTTACCACTGAGTATGGAGCACCCAGCTAAATATAATCGAGAAGATGTATTTGAACACCCACCCGAAACTCCTACTGTGACTTTTACCTTAAAGCTCATTTTGCCAGGCAAAAACCTGGGAAAACCCCCTTTATTGCCCGTGTTCTCCTAAGAGCTCCGAGATGAGCACCGAGCCGGGGCACCCCCATTTTACAGGGGCTGCCCCCCCTGAAGTATGCCTTGGGGCTGTAAAAGCCCCAAAGGATATGAGAGTAGGGGTACAGGTAGTTACTAGCTCTAATCCACCCTGGGGGGACACACGGGTTCCACTTCTCCCTCAGAGACTCAGTGTCCAACCCCCTGCAAGCCTCAAGGAGAGATCCCTCCTGGTCTATCAACAACCCCAAAGCTGGCATATCACTGGCAAAAAGGCACGGGTTCGAACCTGCCCGGTCAACAAAAACTTTTACATTATCAGCTGTGGTGTGTGCATGTGTGTGTGTCTAATTGTGTGTGGGGTGCTGTTTTTGGGGTTTTTTCTCGACTCTAGTCTTGCCTCCCTCCCTCCCTCCCCGCTTCCTGCTTGCCAGGGCAGCGGGCAGGGGGGGGAAGGGAAGGAGGAATGGGAGGGACGAGTTGGGGAGAGGGGGAGGAAGGGTGAGGGAAAGGGAGAAATATGTAAAGGGAAAAAAAAAGAGAGAAAGAGAGAGAGAGGAGAGAGAGAGAGGAGAGAGGGAGAGAGAGAGAAGAGAGGAGAAAAGGGAGAGAGAGAGGAGGAGAGAGAGAGAGAGGAGAGAGAAGAGAGAGAGAGAGAGGAGAGAGAGAGAGAGAGAGAGAGAGAGAGAGTATTTGGGTGTGTTTGGGGTTGTGCTTGTTTGAGAAAGTTTTTTGTTATTATTTTTGTTTTATTTTTTTATTTGATATACCCCTTCCCTCCCCCCATCCCGCCCCCATGACCAGCGCGTCGCACCCCCGCCCTTCCCCTTTCCCCCCCCCCCCGTCAGTCACGCCCCACGCCCTCATCTGGGCCCTATAAAAAATTGTGTAAACACAGATTGCGAATCTTTTCACGGGCGTCGGCCTTCGTCATTTAGTCGAAAAAAAAACTCGTCACACTCACAAGATCCCCCACGGTCTTCTGACATGCAAGTTTTAATCGTGAAAGAAATCTTTTCTGAAAGTCAACGTACTCTGAAATTTTTTTTCATTTAAATTGAAATTTACTTTGTGCAAATTTATTTAAATTTTTTCAGCTTATAACATTATTGAAGTGAAATGAAGAATAAAAGAAAATTATCTTCATCTTTGTAACTCTTTGTACAGTGAAAATTTAGATGTCAATATTATATTTTACTAATATACTATGATATATATATATAATATATAAAATATAATAATATAGAAGAGAGAGAGAGAGGGGAGAGAGAGAGAGAGAGAGGAGAGGAAGAGAGAAGGAGAGAGAGAGAGAGAGGAGAGAGAGAGAGAGAGAAGAGGAGGGGAGATGAGAGAGAGAAAAGAGAGAAGAGAGAAGGGGGGAGAGAGAAGGAGAGAGAAGAGATTTTAAAAATAAATTTAAATATATTATAATTTTAATAATATAATATAATATATATATATAATAATTTCCTATATCTTTTTCCCCAGGGGTCTCAACAAATGAAAGAACTTCATGGAAAACAGGAGAGTTTGTTGTAACAAAAAAAATCTCCAAAAAAAAAAAAATTGTTGTGTGGGCTAGAAACAATTGTTCTGCGAACGTGATCACAAGTAAATTTGCACGGACAAAATTTTTCCTTGTCAAAACCCTGACAAGTGCTTCTTGTCATGGAAGACAAGTCAAATTTTTCATTTGCGACACAATCTTGTCTGGTTGACATGGAAAGATCTTTTCAGTTGGGGCAAGATTTTTTCTTTTGATTTTAGACATGTTTTTCAGAACAGGCCTATTCTTTTCACATGACAAGAGTTGTCTAAGTGTATATTAGCTTCAGTATGTGTTATTAGTAGTATAGTAGTAGTTTGTTAGGTAGTAATAGTAGTAGTAGTAGATAATGGGGATAAAATGATCAAGGTTTTTTTTGTCCTGTTGGTCGCCCGGGGGCGGTGTCACGGGAAAAAATATACACACCAACTGTCTTCACCTACATGCTGCACAAACCCCTTCGGATCACACGCTTCTGTTAAGGTGGTGTGTGTGTGTGTGTTTTTGTGGTGTTTGGGGTTGGTGTGTGTGTTGTGTGTGGTGTGTGTGTGGGTGGGGGTTGGGGTGTGGGGTGGGTGTGTGTTGGTTGTGTGTGGTGTGTGTGGTGTGTGGGGTGTGTTTTGTGTGTGTGTGGGTGGGGGGGGTTTGGGGGGGGGGGCTTGATTATCTGTTTGGGTTTTTTTCACACACACTAGAGAGAGAGGAAAAGAAGAAGAGGAAAGGGAAAAAGAGAGAGAGGAGAGAGAGAGAGAGAGGAGAGAGAGAGAAAAGGAGGAGAGAGAGAGAGGGGAGAGAGAGAGAGAGGAGAGGAGAGAGAGAGAAAAAAAATAAATAGTGTTACAAAATTGTTTGGGTCGAATTAACAAATTTTTGTCCACACCACACCACAGTAACGAGTACCCTTGTATTTTCCCCTCCCCTTTCCCCTTTTTCTCCTCCTCCTCCTCCTCCTCCCCCTCCTCCCCTCCCCCTCAAAAATCCCCTTCCCCTTTTCTCCAATCTTTTTATTTTTTTTTCATTATCAACCCCATTTTTTCCTTTTCTCAACTTTTAACCCCTACCAAATATTTCTCATGTTTTATTCACTCGCATCTTCTTATTCGTGGCAAGTTCTTAGTTAGCTTATTTCTCTCTCTCTCTCTCTCTCTCCTCTCTCTCTCTCTCTCTCTCTCTCTCTCTCTATTCCTTCTCTCTCTATCTCTCTCTCTCTCTCTCTCTCTCTTCTTCTTTTTATTCTTCTTCTTTCTTCTTGTTTTCGGTCTTCCTCTCTAGCCATATTTATGTTTTGCATATTTTCTGGTTATAATTATGTTCTTACTCTTCCCTTCGTTCCTCCTTCCTTCCTTCCTCCTTCCTTACTCCTCCTTTCATTTAGCTCTTCCTTCCTTCCTCTCCTCACATTTACCTCTTCTTCCTCCTTCTTCCTTCCTTCCTTCCTTCCTCCTTCCTTCCTTCCTTCCTCCTTATTCCTTCTC
>JACEEZ010016674.1:15000-25752 GCA_016584305.1 Chionoecetes opilio
GAGAGAGAAGAGAGAGAGAGAGAGACGAAAGAGATGAGAAGAGAGAGGAGGAGGAGGGAGGAACGAGAGAGAGAGAGAGAGAAGAGAGAGAGGAACCTGACATATGGAAAGGGGGAATTAATGTACTAATATGTAAGAGTAGATTGGGCGTCGACTGTTGATGGGGATATACTGATGGAAGGTTTCAGGGAGAATGAGAGAGGAGGAGAGAGTTGATTAGCAGGAGAAAGAGAGGGAGGAGAGAGATATTAGCACGGGGAGAAAGAGCAGAGGAGGAGAGAGATATTAGCAGGGAGAAAGAAAGAGAGAGGAGGAGAGATATATTAGGAGGGGAAAGAGAGAGGAGGAGAGAGACAATAGCAGGAGAAAGAGAGAGGAGGACGAGATATATTAGCAGGGAGAAAGAGAGAGGAGGAGAGAGACATTAGGAAGGGAGAAAGAGAGAGAGGAGAGTAATATTAGGAGGGAGAAAGAGAGAGGAGGAGAGAGATATTAGCAGGGCGAAAGAGAGAGGAGGAGAGATATATTAGCAGGGAGAAAGAGAGAGGAGGGAGAAGAGATATTAGGGAGGGAGAAAGAGAGAGGAGGAGAGAGGACATAGTGAGGGAGAAAAGAAGATGGGAAGAGATATAGGCAGGAGAAAGAGAGAGAGGAGGAGAGGGAGAGAGATATTAGCAGGAGAAAGAGAGAGGAGGAGAGATATATTTAGGAGGGAGAAAGACGAGAGGAGGAGAGAGTCTTAGAAGGGAGAAAGAGAGAGGAGGAGAGAGAAATTAGCAGGGAGAAAGAGGAGGAGGAGGAGATATATTAGCAGGGAGAAAGAGAGAGGAGGAGAGAGACATTAGGAGGGAGAAAGAGAGAGAGGAGAGAATATTAGGAGGGAGAAAAGAGAGGAGGAGAGAGATATTAGCAGGTGAGAAAGAAAAGAGAGAGGAGGAGAGAGATATTAGGAGGGAGAAAGAGAGAGGAGGATGAGAGATATTAGGAGGGAGACCGAGAGAGGAGGAGGAGAGATATTAGGAGGGAGAAAGAGAGAGGAGGAGGAGAGATATTAGCAGGGAGAAAGAGACGAGGAGGAGCCGAGACATTAGGAGGGAGAACGAGAGAGGAGGAGAGAGAGATTAGCAGGGAGAACAGAGAGAGGGATGGAAGAGAGAATTAGCGGGAGAAAGATGAGAGGAGGAGAAGAATCTTAGCAGGGAGAAAGAGAGAGGAGGAGAGAGATATAGCAGGGAGAAAGAGAGAGGAGGATAGAGACATTAGGAGGGAGAAAGAGAGAGGAGGAGAGATATATTAGGAGGGAGAAAGGAGAAAGAGAGAGGAGGAGAGAGACATTAGCAGGGAGAAAGAGAGGAGGAGGAGAGGAGATATTAGGAGTGGAGAAAGACGAGAGGAGGAGAGAGAAGTAGCAGGGAGAAAGAGAGAGAGGGAGAGGAGATATTAGCAGGAGAAAAGAGAGAGGAGGAGCGAGACATTAGCAGGCGAGAAAGAGAGAGGAGGAAGAGAGAGAGAGGACATTAGGAGGGAGGAAAGAGAAGAGGAGAGAGGATATATTAGGCGGGAGACAAGAGAGAGGAAGGAGAGAGATATTAGCAGGGAGAAAGAGAGAGGAGGAGAGAGAATATTAGCAGGGAGAAAGAGAGAGGAGGAAGGAGAGGACATTAGCAGGGAGAAAGAGAGAGGAGGAGAGAGACATTAGGAGGGAAGAAAGAGCTAGGAGGAGAGAGATATTAGCAGGAAGAAAGAGAGAGGAGGATGAGAGACATTAGGAGGGAGAAAGAGAGAGGAGGAGAGAGATATTAGGAGGGAGAAAAGAGAGAGGAGGAGAGAGATATTAGGATGGGGAGAAAGAGAGAGGAGGAGAGATATATTAGCAGGGAGAAAGAGAGAGGAGGAGAGGAGATATGGCAGGGAGAAAGAGAGAGGAGGAGAGAGGACATTAGGAGGGAGAAAGAGAGCGGAGGAGAGAGATATTAGCAGGGAGAAAGAGAGAGGAGAGAGAGACATTAGGAGGAGAAAGAAGAGAGGAGGAGAGAGATATTAGCAGGGAGACAAGAGAGAGGAGGAGAGAGGAACATTAGGAGGGAGAAAAGAGAGAGGAGGAGAGAGATTAGGAGGGAGAAAGAGAGAGGAGGCGAGAGATATTAGGAGGGAGAAAGAGAGAGGAGGAGAGGAGACATTAGGAGGGAGAAAGAGAGCGGAAGGAGAGAGATATTAGGAGGGAGAAAGAGAGAGGAGGAAGAGAGACATTAGCACAGGGAGAAAGAGAGAGGAGGAGAGAGAATTAGCAGGGAGAGAAAAGAGCGAGGAGAGAGAGGAGGAGAGAGACATTAGGAGGAGAAAGAGAGAGGAGGAGAGAGACATTAGGAGTGTGGAGAAAGACGAGAGGAGGAGGAGAGAGATATTAGGAGGGAGAAAGAGGAGGAGGAGAGAGATATTAGGAGGGAGAAAGAGAGAGGAGGAGAGATGCCCTTTATCATTGTCGGTTCTCCCGTAGAGAGAGGAGGAGAGAGACATAGGAGGCGAGAAAGAGAGAGGAGAGAGAGACATTAGGCAGGGAGAAAATAGAGAGGAGGAGAGAGACATAGGAGGGAGAAAGAGAGAGGAGGAGAGAGATATTAGGTAGGGAGAAAGAGAGAGGAGGAGAGAGAGAGATATAGGAGGGAGAAAGAGAGAGGAGGAGAGAGAGACATTAGGAGGGAGAAAAGAAGAGGAGGAAGAGAGATATTAGGAGGGAGAAAGAGAGAGGGAGGATGAGGAGATTTAGGAGGGAGAAAAGAGAGAGGAGGAGGAGGAGACTTAGGAGGGAGAAAGAGAGAGGAGGAGAGAGACATAGGCAGGGAGAAAGAGAGAGGAGGAGAGAGACACTTAGGAGGGAGAAAGGAGGGGGGGCGAAAAAGGGGGGAAGGGGGGGGGGGAAAGGGAGGTAGAGATGATATTAGGATGGGAGAGAAAAGAGAGAGTAGGAGAGAAGATATTAGGAGCGAAGGAAAAGAGAGGGGAGGAGAGAGCATTAGGAGGGAGAAAGATGAGAGGAGGAGAGAGATATTAGGAGGAGAAAGAGAGAGGAGGAGGGAGAGATATTAGCAGGGAGAAAGAGAGAGGAGGAGAGAATATTAGGAGGGAGGAAACGAGAGAGGAGGAGAGAGACATAGGAGGAGAAAGGAAAAGAGAGAGGAGGATAGAGACATTAGCAGGAGAAAGAGGGAGAGGAGGAGAGAGATATTAGCAGGGAGAAAGAGAGAGGAGGATGGAGAGAGGACAGGAGAGAGACATTAGGCGGGAGAAAGAGAGAGGAGGAGAGAGAAATAGGAGGGAGAAAGCGATGAAGGAGGAGAGAGAATTAGGAGGGAGAGAAAAGAGAGAGGAGGAGAGGATATTAGCAGGGAAGAAAGAGAGAGGAGGAGAGAGATATTAGAGGGAGGGAGAGGAGGAGAGAGATATTAGGAGGGAAGAAAGAGAGAGGAGGACGAGAGACATTAGCAGGGAGAAAGAGGAGGAGGAGAGAGAATTAGGAGGAGAAAGAGATAGGAGGAGAGAGATAGTAGGAGGGAGAAAGAGAGAGGAGGAAGAGGCTATTAGCAAGGGCGGAGAAAGAGATAGGAGGAGAGAGATAATTAGCAGGGAGAAGAGAGAGGAGGAGAGAGATATAGCAGGGAGAAAGAGAGGAGGAGGAGAGAGATTTAGCAGGGAGAAAGAGAGAGGGGAGGAGGAGATATTCGGAGGGAGAAAGAGAGAGGAGGAGAGAGGATATTAGGGAGGGAGAAAGAGAGAAGGAGAGAGAGAGACATTAGGAGGGAGAAAAAGAGAGAGGAGGAGAGAGATATTAGGAGGTAGAAAGAGAGAGAGGAAGAGAGATAGTAGCAGGGAGAAAGAGAGAGGAGGAGAGAGAATATAGGAGGTGAGAAAGAAGAGAGGGAGGAGAGAGATATTAGGAGGGAGAAAGACGAGAGGAGGAGGAGAGACATTAGGAGGAGAAAGAGAGAGGAGGAGAGAGATATTAGCAGGGAGAAAGAGAGAGGAGGAGAGAGATAGTAGAAGGAGAAAGCGAGAGGATGAGAGAGACATGCAGAGGGAGAAAGATGAGAGCGAGGATGAGAGATATAGCAGGCGAGAAAGAGAAAGAGGAGGACAGAGATATTAGGAGGGGAAGAGCAGAGAAGGAGAGAGATATGAGGAGGGAGAGAAAAGAGAGAGGAGGGAGAGACATTAGCAGGGAGAAAAGAGAGGGAGGAGAGAGGACATTAGGAGGGAGAAAGACGAGAGGAGGAGAGAGATATTAGCAGGGAGAAAGAGAGAGGAGGAGAAGAGACATTAGGAGGGAGAAAGGAGAGAGGAGGAGAGAGATATTAAGCAGGCGAAAGAGGAGAGGAGGAGATGATATTAGCAGGGAGAAAGAGAGAGAGGAGAGAGAGACCATTAGGAGTGAGAAGAGAGAGGAGGAGGAGAGCATATAGCAGGGAGAAAGAGAGAGGAGGAGAGAGCATAGCAGGGAGAAAGAGAGAGGAGGAGAGATAACATTAGGAGGAGAAAGATGAGAGGAGGAGAGAGATATTAGCAGGGCGAAAGAGAGAGGAGGAGAGAGTATTAGCAGGAGAAAGCGGAGAGGAGAGAGAGATATAGCAGGAGAGCAGAGATAGGAGGAGAGAGATATAGCAGGGAGAAAGAGAGAGGAGGAGAGAGACTATAGCAGGTGAGAAAGAGAGAGGAGGAGAGAGATAGTAGGAGGGAGAAAGAGGAGAGGAGGAGAGAGATATTAGCAGGGGAAAGAAGAGAGGAGGAGAGAGATATAGGAGGGAAGGATAAAAGAAGAGAGGAGGGAGAGAGATATTAGGAGGGAGAAAGAGGAGGAGGAGGAGAGAGACATAGGAGGGAGAAAGAGAGAGGAGGAGAGAGAGATAATTAGAGGAGAAAGAGGAGGGAGGAGAGAGAAGGAGAGAGATAATTAGCAGGGAGAAAGGGAGAGGAGGAAGAGAGATATTAGCAGGGAGAAGAGAGAGGAGGAGAGAGATATAGCAGGGAGAAAGACCTGAGATGGAGGAGAGCGATATTAGGATGGGAGAAAGAGAGAGGATGAGGAGAGCTATTAGGAGGGAGAAACGAGAGAGAGGAGAGAGGACATAGGAGGGAGGAAAGAGAGAGGCAGGATGAGAGATATTAGCAGGGAGAAAAGAGAGAGGAGAGAGAGGATATTAGGAGGAGAAAGAGAGAAGGGAGGAGAGAGATATAGGAGGGACGAAAGAGACGAGTGAGGAGAGAGACATTTAGGAGGACGAAAGAGAGAGAGGAGGAGCTATTAGCAGGGAGAAAGAGAGAGGAGGAGAGAAGATATTAGGAGGGAGAAAAGAGCGGAGGAGAGAGATATAGGAGGGCGAAAGAGATGAGGAGGAGCGAGGACATTAGCAGGAGGAGAAAGAGGAGCCGAGGAGAAGAATTAGGAGGGAGAAATGAGAGAGGAGGAGAGAGATATTAGCAGAGGAGAAAGCGAGAGGAGGAGAGAGATATTAGGAGGGAGAAGGAAGAGAGAGGAGGAGAGAGACATTAGCAGGGAGAAAGAGATGAGGAGGAGAGAGATATAGCAGTGGAGAAAGAGAGAGGAGGGAGAGAGATATTAGGAGGGAGAAAGAGAGAGGAGGAGAGAGATATTAGGAGGGAGAAAGAGAGAGGAGGAGGAGGATATTAGCAGGGAGAAAGAAGGAGAGGAGGAGAGAGATATTAGGAGGGAGGAAAGAGAGAGCGAGGAGAGAGATATAGGAAGGGAGGAAAGAGAGAGGAGGAGAGAGTACATTAGCAGGGAGAAAGAGAGAGGAGGAGAAGATATTAGGAGGAGAAAGAAAGAGAGAGGAGGAGAGAGATATAGGAGGGAGAAAGAGAGAGGAGGAGAGAGATAGTAGGAGGGAGAAAGATGAGAGGAGGAGGAGTAGGATATAGGAGGAGAAAAGAGAGAGGAGGAGAGAGAGATATTAGGAGGGAGAAAGAGAGAGGAGAGAGAGATATTAGAGGGAGAAAAAGAGAGAGGAGGAGAGAGATATTAGCAGGGAGAAAGAGAGGAGGAGGAAGGAGAGAGATTAGTGCGGGAAGACAGAGAGAGGAGGAGAGAGATATTAGAGGGAGAAAAGAGAGAGGAGGAGAGAGATATTAGGAGGGAGAAAGAGAGAGAGGAGAGGGAGGGGAAATTTTTTATAGGCGGAGAAAAGAGAGAGGCAGGAGGAGAGATATTAGGAGGGAGAAAGAGGAGGAGGGGAAGAGATATAGCAGGGAGAGAGAGAGAGGAGGAGAGAAGGATATTAGGAGGAGAAGAAAAGAGAGAGAGAGGAGGAGAGAGATATTAGCAGGGAAAAAGAGAGAGGAGGAGAGAGATACTAGGAGGGAGAAAAGAGAGGAGGAGAGAGATAGTAGCAGGGAGAAAGCAGAGAGGAGGAGAGAGACATTAGGAGGGAGAAAGAGAGAGGGAGGAAGGAGAGAGACATTAGGAGGGGAGAAAGAGAGAGGAGCTAGGAGAAGAGACTTAAGCAGGGAGAAAGAGAGAGGAGAGAGATATAGGAGGGGAGAAAAAGAGAGAGTAAAGGAGAGAGATATTAGCAGGGAGAGCAGAGGAGAGGAGGAGAGAATATAGCAGGGAGAAGAGACGAGGAGGAGAGAGATATTAGCAGGGAGAAAGAGAGAGGAGGAGAGAGATAATTAGCAGGGAGAAAAGAGAGAGGAGGAGAGAATATTGCAGGGAGAAAGAGAGAGGAGGAGAGAATTTTTAAAAGGGGGGGGCAGGGAGAAAGAGAAATGAAGAGAGAGGAGGAGAGAGATATTAGGAGGGAGAAAGAGAGAGGAGGAGGAGAGATATTAGGATGGGAGAAAGAGAGAGGAGGAGAGAGATATTGGAGGAGAAAGAGAGAGGAGGACGAGAGATATTAGCAGGGAGAAAGAGAGAGTAGGAGAGGAGATTGAGGAGGGAAGAAAGAGAGAGGAGGAGAGAGATTTTAGGAGGAGAAGAGCGAGGAGGAGAGAGAGTTAGGAGGGAGAAAGAGAGAGGAAGGAGAGAGCATTAGGAGGGGAAAGAGAGAGGAGGAGAGAGATATTAGCAGTGGGAGAAAGAGAGAGGGGAGAGAGAACTAGGAGGGAGATAAGAAGGAGGAGAGACGACATTAGGAGGGAGAAAGAGAGAGGAGGAGAGAGACATTAGGAGGGAGAAAGAGAGAGGAGGAGAGAGAATTAGCAGGGAGGAAAGAGGGAGAGGAGGAGAGAGACATTAGGAGGGAGAAAGAGAGAGGAGGAGAGAGATATTAGGAGGGAGAAAGAGAGAGGAGGAGAGAGATATTAGCAGGGGGGAAAGAGAGAGGAGGAGAGAGATATTAGCAGGGGGGAAAGAGAGAGGAGGAGAGAGATATTAGCAGGGAGAAAGAGAGAGGAGGAGAGAGATATTAGGAGGGAGAAAGAGAGAGGAGGAGAGAGATATTAGCAGGGAGAAAGAGAGAGGAGGAGAGAGATATTAGCAGGGAGAAAGAGAGAGGAGGAGAGAGACATTAGGAGGGAGAAAGAGAGAGGAGGAGAGAGATATTAGGAGGGAGAAAGAGAGAGGAGGAGAGAGATATTAGCAGGGAGAAAGAGAGAGGAGGAGAGAGATATTAGGAGGGAGAAAGAGAGAGGAGGAGAGAGACATTAGGAGGAGAAAAGAGAGGGGAGGAGAGAGACATTAGGAGGGAGAAAGAGAGAGGAGGAGAGAGATATTAGGAGGGAGAAAGAGAGAGGAGGAGAGAGACATTAGGAGGGAGAAAGAGAGAGGAGGAGAGAGATATTAGCAGGGGAAAAGAGAGGAGGAGAGGGGACATTAGCAGGGAGAAAGAGAGAGGAGGAGAGAGATATTAGGAGGGAGAAAGAGAGAGGAGGAGAGAGATATTAGCAGGGAGAAAGAGAGAGGAGGAGAGAGATATTAGCAGGGAGAGAGAGAGGGGGAGGAGAGAGATATTAGGGGGGAAAAAGAGAGAGGAGGAGAGAGATATTAGCAGGGAGAAAGAGAGAGCAGGAGAGAGATATTAGGAGGGAGAAAGAGGAAAAGCAGGAGAGAGTATTAGCGGGGGAAAGAGAGAGGAGGGAGAGATATTAGCAGGGGGGAAGGAGAGGAGGAGAGAGAATTAGGAGGGAGAAAGAGAGAGGAGGAGAGAGATATTAGGAGGGAAAAAGAGAGAGGAGGAGAGAGGTTTTAGGAGGGGGGAAAGAGAGAGGAGGAGAGAGATATTAGCAGGGAGAGAGAGAGAGGAGGAGAGAGACATTAGGAGGGAGAAAGAGAGAGGAGGAGAGAGATATTAGCAGGGAGAAAGAGAGAGGGAGGAGAGAGAATTAGCAGGAGAAAGAGAGAGCAGGAGAGAGGTATTAGCAGGGAGAAGAGAAGGGAGGAGAGAGACATTAGGGGAGAAAGAGAGAGGAGGAGAGAAAATATTAGCAGGGAGAAAGAGAGGGAGGAGGGATATTAGGAGGGAGAAAAGAGAGAGGAGGAGAGAGATATTAGCAGGGAGAAAGAGAGAGGAGGAGAGAGACATTAGGAGGAGAAAAAAAGGAGAGGAGGAGAGAGATATTAGCAGGGAGAAAGAGAGAGGAGGAGAGAGACATTAGGAGGGAGAAAGAGAGAGGAGGAGAGAGTATTGGGAGGGAGAAAGAGAAAGGAGGAGAGAGACTTTAGGAGGGAGAAAGAGAGAGGAGGAGAGAGAGTATTAGGAGGGAGAAAGAGAGAGGAGGAGAGAGACATTAGCAGGGAGAAAGAGAGAGGAGGAGAGAGATATTAGGGGGGAGAAAGAGAGAGGAGGAGAGAGACATTAGCAGGGAGAAAAGAGAGAGGAGGAGAGAGACATTAGGGGAGAAAGAGAGAGGAGGAGAGAGACTTTAGGAGGGAGAAAGAGAGAGGAGGAGAGAGACATTAGGAGGGAAAAAGGGAGAGAGGAGGGAGAGCCATTAGGAGGAGAAAGAGAGAGGAGGAGAAAAACATTAGGAGGGAGAAAGAGAGAGGAGGAGAGAGACATTAGGAGGGAAAAAAGAGAGAGGAGGAAGGAGACATTAGGAGGGAGAAAGAGAGAGGAGGAGAGAGAAGAAATTACCCAGGGAGAAAGAGGAGAGGAGGAGAGAGATATTAGGAGGGAGAAAGAGAGAGGAGGAGAGAGATATTAGCAGGGGAAAGAGAGGAGGAGGAGAGAGATATTACCCGGGAGAAAGAGAGAGGAGGAGAGAGATATTAGGAGGGAGAAAGAGAGAGGAGGAGGGGAGATATTAGCAGGGAGAAAGAGAGAGGAGGAGAGAGATATTAGGAGGGAGAAAGAGAGAGGAGGAGAGAGACTTAGGAGGAGAAAGAGGGGAGGAGGAGAGAGATATTAGCAGGGAGAAAGAGAGAGGAGGAGAGAGATATTAGGAGGGAGAAAGAGAGAGGAGGAGAGAGATATTAGCAGGGAGAAAGAGAGAGGAGGAGAGAGATATTAGGAGGGAGAAAGAGAGAGGAGGAGAGAGATATTAGGAGGGAGAAAGAGAGAGGAGGAGAGAGACATTAGGAGGGAGAAAGAGAGAGGAGGAGAGAGACATTAGGAGGGAGAAAGAGAGAGGAGGAGAGAGATATTAGGAGGGAGAAAGAGAGAGGAGGAGAGAGATATTAGCAGGGAGAAAGAGAGGGAGGAGAGAGATATTAGAGGGAGAAAGAGAGAGGAGGAGAGAGATATTAGCAGGGAGAAAGAGAAGGAGGAGAGAGACATTAGCGGGGGAGAAAGAGAGAGGAGGAAAGAGAGATATTAGCAGGGAGAAAGAGAGAGGAGGAGAGAGACATTAGCAGGGAGAAAGAGAGAGGAGGAGAGAGATATTAGGAGGGAAAAAAGGGAGAGGAGGAGAGAGAATTAGGAAGGAGAAAGAGAGAGGAGGAGAGAGACATTAGGAGGGAGAAAGAGAGAGGAGGAGAGAGACATTAGGAGGGAGAAAGAGAGAGGAGGAGAGAGACATTAGGAGGGAGAAAGAGAGAGGAGGAGAGAGACATTAGGAGGGAGAAAGAGAGAGGAGGAGGGGAGACTTTAGGAGGGGAGAAAGAGAGAGGAGGAGAGAGACATTAGGAGGGAGAAAGAGAGAGGAGGAGAGAGACATTAGGAGGGAGAAAGAGAGAGGAGGAGAGAGACATTAGGAGGGAGGAAAGGAGAGGAGGAGAGAGATTTTAAAGCAGGGAGAAAGAGAGAGGAGGAGAGAGATATTAGCAGGGAGAAAGAGAGAGGAGGAAAAGAGACATTAGGAGGGAGAAAGAGAGAGGAGGAGAGAGATATTAGGAGGGAGAAAGAGAGAGGAGGAGAGAGGACATTAGGAGGGAGAAGAGAGAGGAGGAGGAGAGGTATTAGCAGGGAGAAAGAGAGAGGAGGAGAGAGATATAGCAGGGAGAAAGAGAGAGGAGGAGAGAGGACATTAGGAGGGAGAAAGAGAGGGAGGAGAGAGATATTAGGAGGGAGAAAGAGAGAGGAGGAGGAGACATTAGGAGGAGAAAAAGAGAGAGGAGGAGAGAGAGACTAGGAGGGAGGAAGGGAAGGAAGGAAGGATAATGGAGATAGCAAGAAGGGAGACAGAGTTTAAAGATAGACAGATGGTGTGATGGACAAAAGGATAGATATTTTAACCCTTGAGACCCAGAGTGTTTTCCATTGTAATTTGGGTACCACTAGAAGATTTTAGTGACTAAAGCAAGTTTATAGCTTGAGTTAGTCCTTTGTACACAAAATAATTTGTTTTTCATTTACTTTTTTTTTC
>JACEEZ010016675.1:0-57500 GCA_016584305.1 Chionoecetes opilio
AATCCCCAAAAAAAACCCCTTTTTTTGCAATTTTTCCGTTAAAAAATTTTTTTGGCCCAATAAATTTTTAAAAAACCTCTTACTCTTTTTTTTAATAGCTTTTTTAATGAAAGCTATTATAGCTCAATTATTCTAAAAAGGGGATTTTATACTTAAATTTGTAAAAAACCGCTATATATCCTGATAAACTACTAAAGCCCTTTGAAACACTACATTTTATGGGTTTTAGCAATATAAAAAACAAAAATACTTGTATTATACAAAAAACCTACATTTTTGAAAAAAACTAGAATAACCTTGCAATATCCCTTTTTAAATTCACATAAAAAACCTTTTTACTCTTCTTTTTTATTAGCTTAATGAATGAAAAAGCTTTATGGTCCAAATTATTCCCCAAAAAAAAGGATTGTAAAATTTAAATTTTGTAGGAAAACAGCTAATATCACTGATAACTAGCAAAAAATCATTAAAAAACACTACATTTTTGGGGTTTTATAGCAAAAAATAACAAAACTATTGGATATATACAAAAACGCTACATTTTTTACAAGAAACTAGAAAAAACGCTTGAATATACCGTTATCCCCAAAAAAATAACCTTTACTCTTCTATTTAATAGCTTAATGTAATGTACCTACTTATGGTGCAAATTTTTTCAAAAAGGGGTTTTTTTATTCTTAAATTTGGGGAAAAAACAGTATATTCACTGATAACTACTAAATAATTGAAAACAGAAAAATTTTTAGGGGTTTAGGCAAATACTAAAAAAAAACCCTACTTGTTTTCCAAAAACGCTACAGTTTAGAAAAAACTATAAAAAACTTTTTTTGCAGTATACCTTTTAAAATCACATAAATAACCTCTTCTCTTCTATTTAAAAAGCTTAATTAAATGTAACTACTTAACCCTTTGCAAATTTTTTCTAAAAAAGAGGATTTTTTACTTCAATTTTTAGGAAAACAGCTAATTTCACCGATAAATGCTAAAATCTTTTGAAAAACTAATTTTTTGGGTTTATAGAAATATATAAGTAAAACTACTGTTATATACAATAACGCTACAGTTTCAAAAAACTATAAAAAAAGCTTGCAATATACCGTTATTCAAAATAAAAACCCTCTTACTCTTCTATTTTTAGCTTTAATGTAATGTAAGCTCTTTAGGCCCAAATTATTCTAAAAAAAGGATTGTTACCCCCAATTTTTTAGGAAAACACTATATATCCCGATAAATGCTATTTCTTGGGAAAAACATACTTTTATGGGTTTATAGCAATTGATAAAAAAAACTACTTTTAATACAATAACGCTACAGTTTACAAAAAAACTATGAAAACGCTAGAAATATCCCCGTTATATCACAAAAAATACCCCCCTTACTCTTCGTTTATTAGCTTAATGAAAATGAAAAGCTACTTATGGTCCAAATTTTCAAAAAAAAAGGATTGTATATTCAAATTTGTGGGAAAACAGCTTTATATCACTGATAACTACTAAAATCATTAAAAACACTACATTTTAGGGGTTTTTACAAATAAATAACAAAACTACTTGTATATATACAAAAAACGTACAGTTTAGAAAAAACTATAAAAAAACGCTTCCCAAATCCGTTATTCCAATAAAAAACCTTTACTCTTCATTTAATACTTAATGTAATGTTTAAAGCTACAATGGGTGCAAATTGTTTCTAAAAAGAGGTTTTTTTTATATTTCAATTTTTAAAAAATGCTATATATAAACCGATAAAAGCAAATATCTTAAAACACTACTTTTTTGGGGTTTTTTAAGCTTGAAATAAAACTACTTGTTATATAAATCGCTACAGTTTACAAAACTATGAAAAACGCTTGCATTATACCGTTTTTATCACAATAAATAACCTTTTACCTCTCTATTTAATACTTAATGTAATGTAAGCTACTTATAAGGTGCAAATTATTCTAAAAAGAGGTTTTTAACCCTCTTCAATTTGTAGGAAAACAGCTATATATCACTGAAACCTGCTAAAATCTTTGAAAACCACTACATTTTATGGGTTTATGGCAATATAATAAGTAAACTACTTGGTATATATCAATAACGCTACAGTTTAGAAGAAACTAAGAAAAATGCTTGCAATATACCGTTTAAAATCACAAAAAAATAACCTCTTAATCTTCTATTTAATAGCTTAATGTAATGTAAGCTACTTATAGGTGCAAATTATTCTAAAAAGAGGATTTTATACTTAAATTTTTGTAGGAAAACAGCTATATATCACCGATAATAGCTAATATCATTGAAACCCCCTACATTTTAGGGGTTTATAGCAATATGAAATAAAAACTACTTGTATTATACAATAACGCTACAGTTTTACAAGAAACTATGAAAAACGCTTGCAATATACCGTATATCCACAATAAATACCTCTTACTCTTCTGTTTATTAGCTTAATGAAATGAAAGCTACTTATAGGTCCAAATTATTCTAAAAAAAGGATTGTATACTTCAATTTGTAGGAAAACAGCTATATATCACTGATAACTACTAAAATCATTGAAAAGAACACATTTTATGGATATAAAGCATTATCATAAGGTAAATTCCTCTATTAATGTATAACACTACAATTAAGAAGAAACAATATGAAAAACACGTATAATATACAACTGTATCACAATATAGAGTCCTCAAACTCCTATTATATGCTTACAGTATTTTAAAATAGCAATTTCTACGAAACAAATTATAATTCCCACATTTTTTGAATTTCCTCATCAAAAAAGGGCTGAATAATGTCAATTTTCGACATTTTTTAGCCTTCAAAAATAATTACACCTAGTTGAAAAAACCTTGTTTCAAAGATTAAAATTGATACATTATTTTCAATATGAAAAATACAACATTTTAAGCTATAAAAATTTGTAAATATAGTTGTGTAAAGTGCTGAATAAATGTCAATTTCGCATTTTTTAGGCTTTCAAAAATACATCACAACACTGAAAAAACGTTGGTTTTTTAAGATTAAATTGATACCTAACTTCATGAAAAATACATATTTTAGCTCATAAACATTGTAAAATATAGTTGTGTAAAGTGCGAATATGTAAATTTGGTACTTATTTAGCATTTCAAAAATACATTAAAATTCTTGAAAAAAACATTGTTTTTTCTACAGAGTAAATTGATATTTAATTTCATGAAAAAAATACATATTTTTAACTATTAATTTTTGTAAAATATAGTTTGTAGCAACTATAAAAAGCTATATAGCTACAGATTAAGAAAGATTACTTTCAATTTGTAGAAAAAAAACCACTCTTCAACTGATAGCTAGCTAAAATCATTGAAAAACATCTACATTTTATGGGTTTATAGCAAGATGATTTAGTTAAAACTACTTGTAAATATAATACAATAACGCTTACAGTTTACAAGAACTTATGAAAAACGCTTGCAAGCAATATACCGTTATTCACAATAAATTAACTCTTACTCTTCTATTTAATAGCTTGGATTGTATTTAAGCTACTATTTTAGAAGGGTATGCCCAAAAAATGTGAAATGTAGGGGGATTCTAAAAGAGGATTTTAGGTTACTTTCATTGTGTAGAAAAAACTGCTATATATCACCGATATTAGCTAAAATCATTGAAACACCACATTTTAAAAGGTTTCATAGCAATATGAGTAAGTAAACTACTTGTATATATACAATACGCTACACTTTACAAGAAACTATGAAAAAACGCTTGCATATTTCCTTATATCGCAATAAATAACCTCTTACGTCTTCTATTTAATAGCTTAATATGTATGTAAAGCTTACTTATAGCTGCAAATTATTCTAAAAAGAGGATTTATACTCATTTGTAGGAAACAGCTATATAGTCACTGATACCAGCTAAAGTCATTGAAAACCTACATTTTACTATTGGGTTTAATAGCAATTAATTAACTAAACTACTTGTATTATTACAATAACGCTACAGTTTAGAAGAACATGATAACGCTTCAATATAACGTTATATCACAATCAATAACCTCTTTACTCTTTCGTTTTTATTAGCTTAATTACAATGTAAGCTACTTATAGTCAAATTTTCTAAAAAAATGATATTTAGTATATTTCATTTGTATAGAACACAGATATATAGCCTGATAACTAGCTTAAAATCATTGAAAAACACTACTTTTATGGGTTATAAATAGCAATATAATCAACTAAAACTAACTACTTGCTATATATACAATAAAACGCTACAGTTTACAAGAACTCTGAAAAACGCTTGTCAATATACCGTTATAATCACATAAATAACCTCTTACCCTCTTCACTATTTAATTAGCTTAAGGGGATGTAGCGTACCTATAGGTGCAAATTATTCTAAAAGAGGATTTTATTCTTCATTTAGTGGAAAACACGCTATAATATCACTGATAAACTAGCTAAAATACAATTCGAAAACGAGTACATTTTAGGTTTATTCGCAATATAATAATACACTTCCTTGTATATTACAATAACGCTACCATTTAGAAGAAACTATGAAAAAAACACGCTTGCAGATACCGTTATATCCAATAGATAACCTCTTCGCTTCTTATTTAATAGCTTAGATACTGTAATGGGTAAGCTACTTATTAGCTGCAAATTCATTTCTGAATAAGAAGGTTTTTTGTACTTCAATTTTGTAGGGAAAGGTGCGAGCTATATTTCACCGTGATAAACTAGCTAAAATCATTTGAAACACTACCTTTTTGGTTATGCATATATAAGTAAAAGTGGCTCTACCCTTGTATATGAATACAATGTCGCGCTACAGTTTAACAAGAACTTGTAACAATCTTCCAATATACCGTTATAATCACAATAAAAACCCTCTTACTCTTCGATTGATTAGCTTAATGTAATGGTAAGCTTCCTTATAAGGTCCAACTATTATATCTAAAAAACAAAGATTGTTATACATCAAGGTTTAGGAACAGCTACATATCAACCGTAAATAGCTATTATCATTGAAAAAACACTACAATTTTATCGGTTATCATAGCAATATGAAAGTAAACTACTTGTCTATATACAATTAAAGCTACAGTTTTACAAGAAACTATGAAAATACGCTTAGGCAATATACCGTTATATCACAATAATACCCTCTTAACGCTTGTTTTAATTAGCTTAATGTAATCTAAGCCACTTATATGGTCCAAATTAATTCTAAAAAAAGGATGTATACTTCATTTGTAGGAAACAGCTCTAATATCCACCTGGTAACTAGCTAAATCATTGAAAACACTACATTTTTATGGTTTATACGCAATTAATAACTAAACTAACTTGTATATATACAATAACGCTACATGTTTAGAGAGAAACTATGAAAATACGCTTGTGCAATATACCCCGTTATAACACATACATAACCTCTTACTCTTCTATTTAATAGCTTAAATGTAATGTAATCCTACTACATAGGTGCAAATTGTTCTAAACAAAGGATTTTTTATACTCAATTTGATAGAAAGATACAGCTATCCTAAAACCGATAAATAGCTCATATCATTGAAACACTCATTTTATGGTTTATAAGCAAATATGATAAGTAAACTACTTGTAGTATATACTAATAACGCTACAGTTTACAAGAACTAATGAAAAAAACGCGTGCATTTATATACCGTTATGATTCACAATAAATACACCTCTTTACTCTTTCTTATTTAATAGCCTTAAATGTAATGTTACGCTACTTATAGGTGCAAATTATTCTAAAAAGAAGGATTTTATTCTTCAATTTTAGGAGAAAACAGCTTATATATCACTGGGAAACGCTAGCTAAATTCATTGAAAAACACTACATTTTATTGGGTTTATGGCATATAATAGTAAAACTAACTTGTATATATATTACAATAAACGCTAACAGTTTTTAGAAGAACTAAAGAAAAATGGCGTGCAATAACCGTTATATCACAATAAATAACCTCTTAATCTTCTATTTTAACTTAATGTAATGTAAGCTACTTATAGTGGCATAATTATTCTATAAAAGAGGTGTTATATATTCAATTTGTAGGAAAACACAGCTAATAATGCAGCACCGATAAAGTAGCTAATATCAATTAAAACCACATTGTTTGGGTTTATTAGCAATATGATAAGAAAACTACTTGGTATATGATACAATACGCTACAGTATTACAAAGAAACTATGAAAAACGCTTGCAATATACCGTTATAATCACAATAAATACCCTCTTACACTCGTTCGTTTATTAGTGCTTAAGTCAATGGTAAGCTACTTATAGGTCCAAATTATTTCTACAAAATAGGACATGTATACTTCAAATTTGTCGTAAAATCAGCTATATATCTCTGATAACTAAGCTAAAATCATTGAAAAAATCACAATTCGGGATTGCTCGAAGCATTATCATAAGGTAAATTCCTTCTATTACTGATTAACACTACAATTAAGAAGAAACTAATGAAAGACACGTTAATATACAACTGTCATCACAATATAGAGGCTCAAACTCCTATTTATTGCAATTACACGTATTTTAAAATAGCAATTATCCTAACTAAAACAACATGAATTCCACCTTTTGAATTTCTCTATCAAAACAAGGGCTGAATAATGTCAATTTTCGACATTTTTTAAGCCTTCAACCAAATACATTAAGAACACTTGAAAAAAACCTGTATTCTAAGAATTAAATTGTGTATACATTATTTTCATGAAAAATACCCAACATTGTTAAGCTCATATATTGTAATTATATATAGTTGTGTAACAGTGCTGAATAATGTCGAATTGTCGACATTCTTTTCAGGCTTTCCACAAATACATAAAAACACTTGCAAAAAGTTGTTTTTAAAGATTACAATTGATACCTAAACTTCATGACACAAATTACATATTTGTTTAGCTCATAACATTGTAATATAGATGTGTAAAAGTGCTGATAATGTAAAATTTGGTAATTATTTAGCATTTCAAAAATACAATTAAAATTCTTGAAAAAACTTGTTTTTAAAGATTAAAATTGATATTTAAATTTCATGAAAAATACATATTTTTAAACTAGTTAATTTATGTAAAATATAGGTTTAGTAGCAACATTAAAAAGGCTATAATAGGCTACCGATAATAGAAGAAGATATTAATTTGTAGAAAAAAACCCTCACTTACATCGTGATAGCTATGCTAAAATCATTGCGAAAATACACTTACATTTTATGGGTTTATAATCAGCACTGTGTTATTGTAAAACTACTTATTATATCATACAATAACGCTACAGTTTCACAAGAACTATGAAAACGCTTGCCAGCAATATACCGTTATAATCACAAATAAATAACTCTTACTTCTTCGTATTTAATACCTTTATGTAATGTAAACTACTTATAGGTGCAAATTATTCTCAAAAAGGAGGATTTTATACTTCAATATTCGGATAGAAAACAGCTATTAATACTCAACCCATAAATAGCTAAAATCATATGAACCACCCACATTTTAAAGTTTATAATATAGCAATATGATAAGTAAAACTACTTGTTATTATACATAACGCTACCGTTTTTTACAAGAAACTATGACTAAAGCGCACTACTTGCCAATATACCAGTATACTTCCACAATAATAACGCTCTTACACTCTTCTATTTAATAGCTTAATGTAATTGTAGACTACTTAATGAGGTGCAAATTATTCCTAAAAAGAGATTTTAATTACTTCAATTTTTTAGGAGTCTCTGAACAGCTATATATGCCTGAAAACTAGCTAAATCATTGGAAAACACTACATTTATGGGTTTAATAACAATATAATAAGTAAAAACTACTTGTATATATACAATACGCTACATTTTAGAAGAAGCACTATGAAAAACGCTTGCAATATTAACCGTTTATCACAATAATAACCTCTTACTCTCTTCTATATTAATAGCTAATGTAATGTAAAGTCGCAACTTAATTAGGTGCCAATTAATTCTAAAGAGGATTTTAATACTTTCATCTCTTAGTAAGGAAACGCTGTATATCACCCGAAATAGCTAAAATTTATTGAATACACTTACACATTTTTATGTGGTTTATAGCAATATAATAAGTAAACTCACTTGATATATAACAAATAACGCTACAGTTTTAGTCAAGAAACCTATGAATAACGCTTGCAATATACGTTATATCACAATAAATAACCTATTACTCTCGTCGTGTTTTTATATTAGCTTAATGCTCATAATGTGAGCACATATATAGGGTTCCAAAATTGATTCTAAAAAAGATGTATATTTCAATTTGGTTAGAAAACATCTATTATCAACTGATAACTAGCTAAAATACATTTGGAAACACTACATTTTATGGTTTCATAGCAATATAATAAATAAGTCACTACTTGTATAATATACAATAACGCTACATTTAACAAGAACTATACATGAAAACGCTTGCAATATACCGTTATATCACATGAAATAAAACCTCTTACATCTGCTAGTTTAATGGGGGAGCTTAATGGTAAGTAAGCTACTTATAGGTGAAATTATTCTAAGGACACGATAGGATTTTTATTCTTCAATTTTGTAGGAAAACAGCTATATATCACTGATAACTAGCGTAAATATTTGAAAACAGTACAATTTTTATGGGGTTTTATGGCATATAAAATAACTACTTGTTATATATACATACCGGCTCTCCAAGTTTTAAAGAAACTATGTAAAAACGCTTGGTGCATTTATACGTTATATCACAAGAAATAATCTCTCTTACTCCGTCTATTTAATAGCTTAATGTAATGTAGCTACTTATAGCTGCAAAATTATTCTGAAAAGAGGATTTAACTTCAATTTTTGTAGTAAAACAGCTATATTGTCACCGATAAATAGCTAAAATCTTGAAAACACTACATTTTATGGGTTTATAAGCATAAGATAAGTAAACCACTTGTATAATATACAATAACGCTACAGTTTTACAAGAAACTATGAAAAAACGCTTTCAATATACCGTTATATCACAATAAAACCCCTCTTACTCTCTATTTATTAGCTTAATGTAATTTCAGCTACTTATAGGTTCCACATTATTCTAAAAAAAGGATGTATACTTCAATTTGTTAGGAAAACGCTATATATCACCGATAAAGAGCTTTATCATTGAAACACTACATTTTATGGTTTTATAGCAATATGAAAGGAAAATACTTGTATATATACAATAACGCTTACAGTTTACAAGAAACTATGAAAAACACGGCTTCATCAGCATATAACAACGTTAATATCACAATACATACCCTCTTACTCTGTCGTGTTTTATTACTTAAATGTAATGTAATCTCCTTACGTGGAGGTCCAAATTATTCTAAAAAAAGGATTGTATACTTTCAAATTTGTAGGAAAACAGCTAGTATATACAACTGATAACTACTAGAATCATTGTGAAAACCCTACGTTTTTATGGGTTTTAAGCAAATAAGCATAACTAAAAACTACTTGTAATAATATACAATATACGCTACAGTTTGAGAATAAACTATGAAACGCTTGCAATATAACCGTTATAATTCACATTAAATTTACCTCTTACTCTTCTATTTAATAGCTTATGTAATGCTAAGATACTAATAGGTGCAATTGTTCTAAAAGAGGATTTTGATACTTCTAATTGTGTAGAAATAGCTATATATCACCGCTAAATGCTAATATCCTTGAAAACACTACATTTTATGGGTTGTATACGGCAATATAATGAACATTAAAACTCCCTTGTAAATATATACATAACGGACTACTACAGTTTACAAGAATCTATGCAAAATCGCTGGACATGTTAACCGTTATAGCACCAATATAATAACCTTTTACCTCTTCTATTTAAATAGCTTTAATTGTAATGTAAGCTACTTAAGGTGCAGCTTATTTAATTCCTAAAAAAGAGGACATTTATATTCATTCAGATTTTGTAGAAAACAGCTAGAATCACTGAAACCTAGCTAAAATCATTGAAAACACCTACATTTTTATGGGTTTAATGGCAATATAATAAGTAAAACTACTTGTATATATACAGTTACGACTACAGTTTAGAATAACTAAATGAAAAAATGCTTGCAATATAACCGTGTTATAATTCGACAATAATAACCATACTAATCTTCTATTTAATACTTAATGTAATGTAAGCTACTTATAGGTGCAAATTATTCTTAAAAAGAGGAGTTGTATACTATCATTATGTAGGAAAACAGCTATTAATTCACCGATAAATAGCTAATATCATTGGAAAACACAACACTACATTTTATGGTTTTATAGCAATATGATAAGTAAAACTACTTGTATATACAATAACGCACTACAGTTTACTAGAAACTATTGAAAAACGCTTGCGTGTATACCGTTAATAATCACATAAATATCCCCCTCTTACTCTTCTAGTTTCTACAGCTTTACATGTAATGTAATGCTACTTATAGGTCCATTATTCTAAAGAAAGGAATTGTAATACTTCATTGTTATGAATCAGTGTCGTATATATCACCAATTACTACCTACATCATTGAAAGAGAACCACCTATTTGTGGATATTACAAGCATTATCCATACTGATAAATCCTTACTATTATGAATAGTAACACTACAATTAAGAAGAAACTATGAAAACACGTAAATATACACTGTTATCACAATATATAGTCTCAAACTCCTATTATAAGCTTACAGTATTTTAAAATATAGGCAATTTCTAACGAAAACAAAACTATAATTCCACCTTTTGAATTTCTCTATCAAAAAAAAGGTCCTTGAATAATGATCACTTTTCTCGACATTTTTTAGCCCGCTTCGAAAATCATTAAAACGACTTGAAAAAACCTTGTTTCTAATGATTAAATTGATACATTATTTTCATGAAAAAATACACAATTTTCAGGCTCCTAATATTGGAAAATCTATTTGTGTAAAAGATGCTTAAATAATGGTAAAAATTTTCGTACATTTTTTGTTGGCTATTCAAGATAACAAGTACAAACTACTTGAAAAAACGTTTTGTTTTTACAAGATTAAAATTGATAACTAAACTTCATACAAATACATATTTTTTAGCTTCATCCATTGTCAACAATATAAGTTGTGTAAAAAGTGCTGATAATGTAAAATTTGGACATTATTTAGGCATTGTTCAAAAATACATTAAAATTTCTTAGAAAATAACATTGTTTTTTAAAAGATTAAGAAATTGTGATATTTTAAGTTTCTGAAAAATACATATTTTAAACTATCTTAATTTTGTAAAATAATAGTTTGTGAGCAAATATAAAAGCATATAGCCTAACAGATTAAAGAAATATACTTCAATTTGTAGAAAAAAGACCAACTCTTTCTCACTGATACCTGGTATAACTCATTGTAAAACAACGTGGACACAGTTTATATGGGTTTATATACAGCAATATGAGTGTAAGGTAAAAACTATCTCTGTACTATTATACAATAATCGCTACAGTTTATATATAAGAACTATGAAAAACGATTGCAAGCAATAGTAGCGCGTGTTATATCACAATACAATAACCTGTATACTCTTCTATTACAAATGAGCTTTATGTAATGTAAGCTACTTATAGGTTGCAAATTATTCTAAAAGAGGAATTTTATTACTTCAAATTTTGTTAGAAAACGCGCTATAGTATATCACTATGATTACGACTAGCCTAACAATCATTGAAAAACACTACATTTTATAGGTTATAGCAATATACATACGTAAAACTACTTGTATATATACAATAACGATACAGTTTAGAAGAAACCTATAAAACTGCTTTGCAATATACCGTTATTCACAATACATTAACCTCTACTCTTCCTATTTTAATGCTTAATGTAATGTAAGCTATTTATAGGTGCAAATTTATAATTATTCTAAAAGAGGGATTTTAACATCTTCAATTTGTCGGAAAAAGCAGCTATATATCACCGATAAATACTAATATCATTGAAACACTACGACTTTTTATGGGTTTTATATCAATATGAAAGTAAAACTACTTGTATATATACATACCGCTACAGTTTTACAAGAAACTATAAAAATGCTTGCAATATACCGTTATATTCAGAATAAAAAATCCCTCTTACTCTTCTATTTTAATAGCTTAATGTAATGAAAGCCCTTAAACTTATGGTGCAAATTATGTCTCTAAAGGAGGATTGTAATACTTTCAATTTTGTAGGAAAACAGCTATATATCAATGATAACCTAGCTAAAACTAATTGAAAACAGTACATTTTATATGGGTTTTATAGCCAATATAATAAGTAAAACTACTGATATTGATACAAATTCACACTCGACCCATCTCTACTCCCGCGCGTCGCTAAGTAAAGAAATCAATTTTAAATAGCCCTCGGAAAAAATGTATTGGGACTTCTTACACTTATTGGTTTATGTCGGGTGTTACCCTGTACTTACTGGGCCACTAAGGAAACTACTATCCAACGACGAATTTTAATCTGTGCGCTAACTAGCGGCGTTCTGTGTTCAGGTAGTCCATTTACAGCACTTGCTTGTTCGGTAAGGTCAAGAGGTGACACTTAAGATTGCCGGAGCCTGATGCAAGTCCTATACATAGATAGTTCTGGCAATTACAACTAATCTAAATGTAAAATACGCCATATTGGAGAGCTTAGTCAAAACATCCAGGGAATTCCCCCTATACATCGATAAGATCATAAAAATAACTGAATGAGAGGATTACAAGCCAAAGTAGGGATAAATTAGAGTTCCCCTTCATGATGAACAATTCCCAGCGAGAAAATTTCTAGAGAGAGTGGAGCCAAGAGGGCAATAGCAATCGGAAGAGACACGATAGGATATACGCGTACTCAGAACTCCGGTGTCCGCCCATCTTCATATCTCTCATCCGCAGGTACGTACAACACCTCGCTCCCCCCAGAGTACTCTTCTCAATAACAGAAACAGTCAGAGGAACTGTACGGACCATGTCCTGATCAGAGTAAAAGAACTGCCGCTGCGTCCATGATGGAAGGAATGGAGAGGAAATCTCACAAGATTTGAGAGTAAGGCTAAAGACCGTCGTGTAATCTACATACCCAGATTTAGATTGTACGGGCTTTCTTCAACTAACTCCCAGACGTTTTGTCCCTACACACAACATTTACTCTTCGTACGTGTATCACAACACTATAACTAATCAATAGGGTGTGTGACTACTCACTGTCCGTAGGGAATCCGCAAAAGTCTGGAAGCGCAACATTCCGTGCCCTTTTTTATATATATATATATATAGATATATATAATATATATATATATTATATATATTATAATATATATATATATATATATATATATATAGTCGTGGAATTAGATATATAGATTATATATTATCACAAAGAACTGGCCTCAAAATCTACTCCTGTGGCACAACATTACACACGGTACACACAAAGCCCCTCTAGTTTTATGCTCTAGTCCCTATAGAAGACGGAGAGAATAAAAATAAATAAAAACCCAAACTTACCCACCCCCGGACGTTTTTTTATCCTACTCTGAGTATTTATCTGTCCGTGCAACCCACCAATATCATACTCCGCCGCCCTGCGGACCTTTTACACCGCTGAGCTTTTCCCAGCCCTCCTCCGTGTCTGTTGTCATTCTGTACGGCAGATACAGAAAGTGGCTCAATAGTCTCACGAGACGTTCCATAATCTACAACAATCAAGGGGCAGTGGGGGTCGGGTACTATAACTGAGCAGTGCAGTGAATCCAGTGAGTGTCTGCACACTCATACTGTGCCCAAATGTAACATACGACCACTGAGCATGCTTGACACCTGCGGGAGGCAGCAGAAGGAATGTTCATAGTCTCAAGAGAACCGTTCCTGCACCAGGGGCAATGGGGGTCATGGGACTAACTGAGGTTGTCAGTGAACCATGAGTGTCGTGTGCCCAAATGTAAAGCGAATACGACCGCTGAGCATGCTGTCCCTACCTGGCGGGAGGTACTAGCAGAAGTGTTCAATAAGTCCCTCAAGACTATTCCTGCACCAGGGCACATGGAGTCAGGGGACTGACGAAGGCTGTGTGCAGTGAACCTTGAGTGGCGTGAGCCCAAATGTAAACATACGCCGCTGCAGCAGTGGCGCCACCTGGCGGGGAGCACTCTTGACCATGGGGTGACAGGAACCGCCGGACAACATTTGTCAATTTACGAAACAGGACCAGGCATTTCAACGTAAAAAAAATAAAATGAATACTTAAACACATAAACATCATTAAAAAAAGAATAAAAAAAATAAAAATAAAACTTGTCCGGGACTCTGACAATCCTCGGCCCTCGTGACATTTTTGTTCACTCACATCCGATATCCGGGGAAATGGAGTCTGGGAATTCGAGGTTTTGTGTGTACTGGTTAAAATGAACAACACTCAGCAGCGGACCTTGTTGTCGTGACATATACAGCGTGATGGATCTCGCAGTAGCAACGCTTGCTTTGATTGCTTGGTATAGGAATGTAGGAGGAGGCATCCGAAGTTGTCCTGGGACTAGTGTGTGTGTCTTATTGTGTCTCTTGTATTTCTCCTCAGCTGGTGTGCAGGTTATTATCTTAAAATCATCGTGTAGCCTCCCAAATCTCCCCTTAGCCATTAATAACCACATCTCACGGAAGTTTTATTAGACACAGAGGAAGCTCATAACTCATCACTTTATAAAGAAGAGTGCAGCTTTTAAACTTACAGCTTAAACATACACATCAAACCCACAGGAACATCCTGTGTGTGTTGACAGGGCATACTCGGCAAGATTTGAGAACTCACATATCCAGGTTCAAGTGGAAAGTAAAATAACCTAAGGAGCAGATAGAAACAATAGAAGTGTATAATGTTGTGTGTAGATATCACAGACATATTTATCCCACAAAGCCTGTATGGGATGAATATGAACTAGGACTAGAAAAATGACTATAACATTAACAAAAGAAAACAAGGTCATGTGTAGCTAACCTAACTTGACCCCCTGAATTTTTGTTGAACAGCGTACGGCACCATAAGAGCAGTTTACGAAGCATGCGAGTGCAAAGATGATTGTGCTAAATCAAGCCGTTCACATATAAGATACAGCAACGCCGTGAACCCATAAGACAGAAAGAACTCAACTCGGGGTGTTAGACATGTAAGTGACTAGGTAGAGGGAACCATTCTCGGGGTTGACCCTAGAAAAGACAGATCAAAATATAGCAGCCTATGTGTGTCAGGTTTACTAAGAAAGGACCATCTTTCTACCATAGTTAATAACAGTACTGGACAGTTGAAGTTACGTTCTGTACACTTTTAGCCAGGTATGGAATAGTAAACTCGAAGAAATTCAAGAGGCAGCAGGTTACGGAAGCACCACGCTGTCCTCACCACTAGGATGTCTGTACGCTATGTTACCCGACAGTATGCTAGCAATATTAGTGTGTTATTGATATTTGTGGTACTCAACAGGGAAACGATTACAGGTTATTCTGAAAAGGGTTCTTGATTTATACTGAAGCACCTAAGTGACAGGTGAAGAGACCACATCATTTTCGCCTTGATAACAACACCATAAATTATTTTAGCTTAGATGAAGGAGTAATAGGACCAATAAAACTGAACCAGTCTCATATTCAGGTGTTTAGATCCAAAACCGCTGTGAGGACACATAGTTAGGTATCGTGGGAGTGAAAGGCCAAGGAATTAATGCTTGCAATCAACTCATGTGTGTCAGAATGGAAGACTAGGATAAAATCAGACCTCCAACGCTGTGTGGTTAACTGACTGTCAACGTGTGGAGCTAAGCGCGAAACGTCTGCTGTCGTCTCTCTGAAAATATACTGTCGAATAATAGAGCGTAAACCCAAATGCGCTGCGCGGAGCGTCAGCGAGGCCTGAACCGAGCGCACGCGCAGGCTGACCGAGTGTGAGGCGATGGATCCCCTGCCATCACTGGGGGTTCGGGTGTGTTTTTTGTCACAGTACTTTCTATCATGCTCTGAAGAGCTTCTGAGAGGGTCACTTGGTTATATCTATAATCATTTCTGTCTCAATTTTGGTCTGTTTTTGTGTCCCAACTAAATTTAACTTCCCTCTATGCAACCAAAAATGTTTTATGGTCTGTGCTGGATCAGTGGCCAGGGTTTAGGGTTCGGCTGTGGGCTAGCAACATGTTACACCACCACCCCTAAATTTTTACCCGAATCTACACGATTCACAAAATGAACCAGCTGGCAATAAAAACTCGGAAAATCCGCGAATCTGCATAAATTGACATCCCTGAGGTTACAGTTCGGAATTGCGTCACCCTCCTCACTTCCTTCTCTCCCCCCCTCCCTTCTCTCTCTCCCTTCCTCCCCTCCCTCCCTACCTCCACCAGTGCACTTTTCCTATGATAAATATATAAAAATACATTCAAGTAGTACAACACAAAACAGAAAAGTAAGAAAGTAGAACATTTAGTAAAAAAAAAAAAAAAAAAAAAAAAAAAAAAAAAATATAGAAAATGTAAGAAAAGTGTACATTAAGAAAGTAAGGTAAGAAAAGTAAGTGTTTTAGTAAGAAAACAATGCTAAAATTCAATAGTACTCACATAAGGCAACCTCAAAAAGCGCATAGACGGAAATCACTCCCTGAAAATAAAAGAAAAAAGGATTTAATTACACAGGTCTATAAATTAGATAGAAAAATAATTAATGGCAAAAATACGTCGGAAAAAAATTGTGTTTACTATAAAAACTAATATTATGTCGCAAGCAAAGAAGTAATGAGATTATTAATGTAAATATTTTACTTATACACAGTATTTCTCTGTATATATATATATTGTGGTTAGTCCTAAATCCCAAATATTTCTTTCAAGTATTCGTTAGCATATTCTACCTCTATATATTACTTCCTCTAGAATTGGTTGGTTTTCATGCCAAAAAACAAGGGGGAATGTTGCCAACAAATTTTCATAGCTATAGAGGCTGATACTCAGGTTACGTCATGCAAGACACAGACAGGCTCAAGCGAGACAAAGACCATGAATCAGACAAAACAAATAGAACGACAAACAGACAGACAGCTGCTAAAAAAACTGACCTGAAAACAGGCAATACAAAACGTGCAAAAAAAAAAAAGCTTATGAATAGAAAAAAAGATAAATACAATAAAAAGCTTTACATAAAGAGAAATAATAAATACTTAAACCCCCCCCCCCCCCCCACACACACACGAGCATTTCATTCATAAACAGACGCGAAACAATTGACAAGGTAGCGTTTTTGAGGAACAGGATGGAGGGATGGAAAGAAGGAGGAGCGAGGGAATGGTGGGGGGAGAGGGGAAAGGAAGGAATGGGAGATGACACTTCCTGCTGGTTCCTACTGACCGCTACCCTTACCCCTTTATCCCCCTTCCCCTCCCCCTCCCTTCCTTCCCCTCCCGCTTTCCCATTCATTAAGGTGACTTGATCAAACCCCACCCCTCACCCCTCCTTATTCCCCCAGTGTGGTTGTGGGTGGGGGTTGAAGGTACGGTAGGGGGTAGGTATGTCAGGAGGTGGGGGAAGCAGGTGCGTTATTGGGGTTAAAGCTAATGGGGTTGAGGGGGAGAATGCGGGTAGACTGGAGATTTAGTTTGAGGAAAGGGGTTATGAAGGGAAGGGAGGGAGGGACGTGGATAAGGAGGCCAGGGAAGGGAAGGGAAGGGCAGGAGAAGGCACGATGGGCGGGATAAATGCATTATATTCTTGCATTTCATTTCTTTCCGCTCCAAAATGTAATCTCTTCTATAATTAAGCCAGCCCCACCTCCGTAAAATGTTCATCCAAACCCGTCCGTACTTTTTGCGCAAAGTTGCTATCAAACACAGGTAGGAGGCATGTGGACACACAAAACTACCCAAAAATATGGAAGAAAAAATGCTTACCCTCGCAGCCAATCACATAACGCCGTGAACTCAGGGCTCAGCCAATCAGGGAGTGTATAGTAATACTTCACACTCTGCGGTAGGTTGGATTTAATGCACAGATTTGGACCCCCCCCCCCCCCCGGGCACCGATTAGATCCAAGCTCCAAGTAGGGGTAGGTATCCAGATCCAAGTAGGGGTTGGAGGTGCTTGGGAGTAACCTCCGTAGATCCAGGTATGCTTGGAGGTGGGGGCGATTAGAATCCAAGCTCTTTATCCCATTTTATCCTTGCCTGCTGGCGCCGCCAGACCTTTCATTCAGAACCATGCAAGGGTCCCTCATCCATGAGTCTTGCACCCAACGCCCATGACCACCACCACCACCACCGCCACCGCCATCCGGCCACTGACCCAACGCCAAGCAGCCGCGTGGCGGCGGCCAGAATAGATGCAGCGGTAGGCAACGCCAGCTGGCTATGGGATGCAGTCATTGCCGGCCGCGGACGCCCCGACAACACACCGCGACCCAGGTGTTCGGCAGGGCCCGCCCCGACCCCCTGAGGCGCGCCGCGTGGCCTCAGCGATGAGCGACGCCGCCAGGAATGGACGGGCGCACGCGCGTGCGTGTGCCTCCCTCCCGCCAAGGCCGTCAAGTTGCCGGGATGTTCCCGAGAACACGACTGCCGCCTCAGATCGAGAACCAGCCGCGAACACCACCTGCCCTGCCGGGAAGCGAGGCGCGGCGTGCCCCTGCCAGTAAGGGTGCCGGGCCGCCACAGCAGGGTGACACAGTTTGCGCCCTCAAGTGTGACCACTGCCTGCTGTGTTTGACTGCGAGGAATGCAGCAAGACGACTAATCTCGCAGAACTTCGGCGAGCAGTGTCGCTCGTTGAGCGGCAGCACCGCTAGCGTCTGTAGGCCCGGCGGTGGCTCAGGGGGATTGCAACTCAACACCGAGTTGGACGCCGACCTTGCGTCAGGCGCGCGAAATAAGTCCAGAGGCGAAGCCCAGCGCGAGGACGGCACGTGCCGTCACTGTCACTGCCGGGGCCGGAAGGTTTGCTTGGGGGGCAAACACGGCCGACGTGCCCCACCCGTCAAGGAGCGCGAGCTGCGGTACGAGGAACTACTGCCACAACACGAGGGCCTCCTGCTGCAGTGGTACAACCGTCCCCTTGACGACCTCAGTCAATGCATAGAGAGGCCGTGCGGCAGGAGCTGGACGCCATGGTGCCAGGCCGCGGCTGTACACCAGAGTGAGGCCACACGCCCCCACCATCACTGCCTGCAACCACTGCAACAATCGCCACACTGCCTTCCATCACTAGCGGCCGCTGAGTGTTCGGATCTTCTTAACCAGCCACTTCACATCCATGCCGTGATCCCTCAACACTGTCCCATCATCTCAACTGCTTGTCTAACTGTTTTGTTTTGACTCCTCAAATTACTAATATACTTATATTATATACAATCTTTATTTAATTTACCATGTGTAAACCGTGCTGACGGCATGGCATTACCTTTATTACTAATTAGTATAGACATTAAATTATGTTGTTCCACCAATATCCTTCACATCACTATGATAATTATCTCACTAATGCTATTATCATTATCAGTATCGTCATTCTTATTAGGGATATTTGGTACACATGTGCTACCCCACATTCTGTAACAAACAGCGCGCAGGCCCAGCCACCGCTGTTTTATAGTCCACATACATAGGCCGAGCCAAAGACTGACTGTATACCTTTGGCCGAAGCTCTGCCTGACGGAGGTGATGATGGAGTTCGCAGAGGCTCCACCCTACGCCTTAGCTGAACACGGAGTGGCGACGGCTCACATCCAGATTGCTTCACCCGGTTCCTATCGAAGGCCAGGGACGAGCTGCACCACCTGGGCAGCCCCAGAAGCCTCTTAAGGAATGTCCTTGTGACAGACCTTAAGGCGGTCAGAGTGGCCACCTGAACCGCGACCAAGCGAGTGCAGTATATAGAGTATGCAGTGACTCCTGAATAACTCCATCTTCAACCTCTCTGCTACATAGGAAAATTTCCTCTGTAAGTATTTCCCACGACAAGAAGCTTGGTGGTCTGCTTGACGATATTATCATCATCAGTCATGTCGTGGGATATAACATGGCCATAGGCCATGTTGTTTGGCATAAATATATATATACAGGGTGGTAACACGAGTTTTCTGCAAATATTGATACGGTGCAAGAACATGTAATTCTAAGCACAATATATTCATAACCATATGCTTGTTCGAAGCTTCCTTTAGATGTGAGATGAGTTAGAAAAAATTAGCTCGGCCAGTATTCACCATGGCAGGCTTTGCCGCTCGGTGACATTTTTGAATGATTTAATCATAATGTTTTCTCGTAATGGAGCATTACATTATTTTTATCTTATAACAACAACACTTGGTATTAATGGCATGTTATTTACTAAATACGCAGTTAACATGAGAACAGCGCTTAATAAACAATACTGTAAAAGGCTTACATGACATCGTGTTTAGGGAGGGGTAGGATGGAACACGTGACTCACTGATCAGCGTGAGTCCTCGCAGCCTAGTCCCTCCTTTCTCCCCCGCCCGCCGCGTTGCCACTTAGCTTTTACAGTATTGAAGAGAGCAGAGAGGTAGAGAGAGAGAGAGAGGAGAGAGAGAGAAGAGAGAGAGAGAGAGAGAGAGAGAGAGAGAGAGGAGAGAGAGAGAGAGAGAGAGAGAGAGAGAGGAGAGAGTGAGAGAGAGAGAGAGAGAGAGAGAGAGAGAGAGAGAGAGAGAGAGGAGAGAGAGAGAGAGAGAGAGAGAGAGAGAGAGGGGGGGTGGGTGTGGGGGGGGGGGGGGGGGAGAGGAGAGAGAGAGAGAGGAGAGGAGAGAGAGAGAGAGAGAGAGAGAGAGAGAGGAGCGAGAGAAGAGAGAGAGAGGGGGGGGGGGGGGCAGTTTTTTTGGGGAGGAGCTATTGAGTAATTTCACCATACTTGAATCGGAGTGCCCCTGCAAGGTACATGGATGTCACAAGAAAGAAAAAAACCTCAGAAATAAAATTATAGGGCGATCACTCTCCGAGGGCAGCGGGCTGACCGAAGCGTAGCGAGGGAACCTCCCAGCTGGGGGTTCGGGATTTTTGTAAATTCATGCTCCGGAGAGAGCTTCTGAGAGGTCCTTGTTATATTATATAATTTCTGGTCTCATTTTGTCTGTTTTTTGTGTCCAACTAAATTAACTTCCCGCTAGGCAGCCCAAAACCTGTTTATGGTCTGTGCTGGATCAGTGGCCAGGTTTTAGGTTCGGCTGTGGGCTTGCCAACTATTGTACACCACCCCCCCTAAATTTCTAACCGCGTAATCTACACGATCACAGAAATGAACCAGCTGGCAATAAAATACAGGAGAACCTCGTTTTTATCCGGCACCCTCGGGGGGGGGGAGCGCTGCCGGATAACTCATTTTTGCCCGTGTTTGAGAGTTTACGCTATGGCAATCAACCAAATCCTGTTTTTTTTGTTTTTTTTTTTTTTTTTTTCCCCAATCACAAGAACTGGCTCCAAGGCACAACTAAACTGGGTAACACAAAGCCCGCTTAGTTGCCAGTCCCTATCAAGAAGACAGTCCAGAGAATAAAATAAAAAAAGGGTGATCCAATTTAGTTTCGGGAGGTGTCCTTGTTTACTCTTCTTTTGAAAAGATTTAAGTCATAGGAAAGTGGAAAAATCAGACACGGAAGAGAGTTCCAGAGTTTTATCAGTGGGGAAAAAAAAAAAAACAAAAAAAAACAAAAAAAAAAAAAAAAAAAAAGGCCTTGGGTCGAGTAGTGTCCGTTGTTTGAGGCTGCCGTTGTTTTGGGGGGGAATGCCGGTTAAATGGGGTTCTACTGTACTCGGAAATCCGTCGAATCCGCAGAAAATTGACATCCCGGGTTAAGTCCTCTAGTAACTGGTAAACAGCCTAAACAAAAAGAATGGGGAAAAAAGGATGGCTGGATTATAGGACAGTGAATCAACATTTACGCCACTGATATCACCCCCTACCCAAATTGGAGAGCTAGTAGAGTCCCTGTAGCGGCTATGATACGATGCCCCCTAGATATGAAGATGCATATTATCAAAACTGTTGGATGAGAATAGTAGAGATCTACCACTTTTAGTAAGGCATATCCTTATATAGGTTCAAGACTTCCCTTTGGATTGAATTGCGTGCGGCAATTTTCTCTCGCAAAGTTAGCCCAGGTTTAACCCCTTACTGAAAGACAACTGGGCTTAAAATTATCTGGATGACAGCACCTGATGGCACCCAGTTAACAAGGGCTTGTTGGAGAGGATCATAGGTTTTTGAACATCTGACTAAATTTGGAATAAAATTAAATTTTGTCCATATGTAAAATAGGCAAGAAAAGTTAGTTTGCTAGGACATGTAGTGGACCAAGGAGTTTATACCAGCCCAACCCAGACAACATAGAAGCCGTAAGAGAAAATTAAAACCCCCTAATATCAAGAAACCAGAAGATTTCTGGAATGGTAGTTTTCTATAGAAGTACATAGAAGGATTCGCTAAATAGCGGTGCGATCACTAATTTGACTAAGAAAGAAAACCCATTCGAATTGTCAGAGAAACCAGAAGGCATTTCCGATACTAAAAAATAAACTGACTATAGTCTATTTCACTTAAGCCTGGATTCCTGGGCTGGGAGCGGGCTCCCCGGATGCCTAGGCGAGTATGTAACGACGTCCGCTGATTGGCTGATAGACTCGGGCTGGATGGTGAATTGTGTTGGTACTTGCCTACCGCAACCCAAAACCCTTGCGTTCCTCAGAAAAATATTCATATTTCTTGGCTTTACTCATCTCTTACACAAGATTAGGCCTATTTTGTTTTGCATCAGTACATCAGGCAGTGATTTGTTCAACAACAACACGCCATTCATAAATCTCATAGGGTAAGAAAATAAAGTCATGACTGACTATCACACAAGAGTAGGCGGACTTTTAGTTTTTCAGTGCATTGAAATGTTGTACCCTACCCGATATAACCAAGCTACCAGATAAAGTTATGAAGCTGAGCCTACCTCGTGTTCATATACATTGCTGCATATCATGAGCATAAAAAAAATTACCGTAAACTACACTAATATTAAGATAATAAAGGAAAGTAAAAGAGTGTATAAACTTAATTTCTTGCTTATTTTTGCTTTAACTCGCTCTAAACTCCATATTTTTGGTCACATTCAATTTTTCAAGAACTGTTTTCAAAAATCCTATACTTTTCCGCTTCCTGTGGTCTGTAGCACATACCAATAAGGAAAATATTAGGTGGTCAAAATGGCTAAGAAGTTAAACTGTTTCAAACTGGTGCGTGACGGGTGGAGCCTCTGCTAGCTCTCCGAAAACAGTCCTCTCCTATATAGGGATCAATGCTCACCCGTCAAGTGCCAGTTTGCGTAGTAGTTTTAACTTTTCTTAGCCATTTTGACCACCTACCTCTTTTCCTTATTGGTACTGCCTACATACCACAGGAATCCGGAAAAGTATAAGGATTTTGAAACAGTTCTTGAAAATTGAATGGGACCAGACTTATGGAGTTTTAGAGCGAGTTGAAGAAAATAAGCAAGAAATAATGTTTAATACACTCTTTTACTTTCCTTTAATTATCTTAATATTAGTGTAGTCTTACCGTATTTTTTTATACTCATGATATGCAGCAATGTATTAATGAACACGAGGTAAACTCAGCTTTCATAACTATTTTCTGGTAGCCTTTGGTTATATCGGGTAGGAGTACAACATTTCAATTGCACTGAAAACCTAAAATCCGCCTACTCTTGTGGATAGTCGTCCATGACTTTATTTTTTTTCCTATTGAGTATTGAATGGCGTGTTGTTGTTTGAACAATCACTGCCTGGATTTACTGATGCAAACAAAATAGGCCTATCTTGTGTAAGAGATATTAGTAAAGCCAAGAAATATGAATATTTTTTTCTCGCAAAAGAACTACTTTGGCATAACCCGCTAGTCAGGGGCATCCCTTGTGCCCTCCCCTGGGGGTCACGTTTTGCTTTTAATCTTGACACCTTGGGAAAGGATAGAATCCAGTGATTTTCTTCATTGAAAAGAACTAGGGACATTAGGGTATATGTAGTTGGTATTCTCTTCTTAAAAGGCCCTTGGGTGCTTCCGGACTGGATCATGCTGCCTGATCTGCAGCCCTGACATTTTTTCCGGGAGTCCAAATCCTGTGGTGACCCCAGAGCTCGTGTCATCATCAAGCAGGGGAGTACAGTCGATCCGTGCTCTTTTTCCCGCTGATGGTTGTCATGCCGTCAGACAGTCCACACACCTGCAAAAAAAATATCACCAAAACATTACATGAACAAACAAACAAACACATTTACGGGAAACCATTCTCAATGTTTGCCCTTTCCCATAAAAAATTTTCCCCCAAAAATATCAAAAAAAATCACCAATATGAATAACCCCTAAATATGGGGAAACTTGAAATATACTCAAAATAACTCTTGTAAGAATAAAATTAGCTACAAGAGCTTTTGGGAATATTTTTTTTAAATTTCCCCCCTTTTTAGGGATTTATTCCAGTTTATGGAAATACCCAAAATTATTTTTTTTTAGGGTAAATCCAAAATTGAGGAAATTTGAAAATACCTAGAACAACTCGGGTAAAAATCAAATTCTCTGGGTGCCCAAGGTTTCCAACGATCGTGGATTGATTTAAAAAAAAATGGGGAAAAACCCCGAGCGCACGCTAAAAAATCTTTTTTAGGGGTACACCCCCTTTGCATCAAAAAAAACTAATTACCAGTGGGGGAAAGGCTATCAATCTTAATGTATTTAAAAGTACTCTATAACTTTGTCCCTTTGGGGTTTTTTAGTACCCCGGGTGGTACCAATCGGCCTGGCTAGGGAAAAAGTGTTAATCCTAAAATTTGAGGTGCGCTTCATTTGGGAAATATTTTAAAGATCAAAAAGGGGGCATTCATGTAAAACGTCAAAATAAACGTCATTTGGGGTAAAATATTAAAGGAAAATGTAAAATTAATGATCCTCTGAAATATCTTTGCGACTTTTTACACCAGTCGTTTAAAAAAAATGTTATACGTGTATGCACGTTTTAGTAATTTTTTTTCTTTTATTCCAGATCTGGTTTGTGATGCATCCCCCATGACAGATGCGGCGGTTTAATTTGTAGAGACACTATTTCTTTTACGAACGATAAATATTCCAGCGTTGGACGCAAAGGGCCCTCACCCCATTAATAAATTCACCCATAGACAAAATGAACTATACCCAACAAACCCCCATCCCAAAAATTAAATTTGATGAAAAGGAAAAGAATATGTCCCAATCTGTCGAAAAAGTCACACAAACGCACACGATATGACAGCGGTAAACGCAACAGTCGGAAATGGTCCCCCTCAACAAACTCGATGTGATAAAAAAATTCTCTTTCACATGACTGCTCTCTGGGGATGATTTGATGGGAGAAGGCCAAAAATACCCCACCAATTTTTATATAATTCGCCATATTATGCCCCCCACGTGTCAGAGAAACTTGAAAAGTTTTAAAAACGTCCGAAACTCATCCAGACTCTTGGTGATGCATTCACATCGACTTGCATGTTTTAAGATTTACCAGCAGAGGGGGCCATTTACCACCGCGATTTTCCAAAATTACAGTTTCCACGAAATCTTACACTTGAATGTTACCTACAAAAAGGAGGGAGCACCACCTGGGAAACGAGGACGTCCTTCTGGTACCATCATGAATAAAGAGATGCCCTTTCAGCACGTTATTGAATATTGGAAAACAAGATGAGGAAACTGTCACTGAAATGAACTCTAAAAATAGGAAGCCATCAACCAGGGGGAAAGGTTTATTCCCAAAAAAGTTTTGCAAAGGCAACTCTATCCCTTTTGGGGAAACGATATCGATAATTTCGACGAAAAAGAAACCCAAAGATTGTCACACTACATCTAAGTGAAGCAGTTGATTCGGATGCGCCTAAAAAATGAAGGACACCCCGATGGGGATTCGTTGATAAAAGTTGTGGGCCCCATATCAAAATAAAATAAAAAACCCGAAAAACACACGATGTATATCCAGACGCCTCTGATATAAAAATCGCTCGAACACAATCTCTCCACTTTAACCCCCCCCTGTCTCTACTGTTCAGACAATCATAAAGAGCAAAAGGAAACCCTTCGATGTGCTCTTTGGCCAACCCATAAGAGCTCCGCTTGTCCAAAGCATTCCTCGCCCCTTCGATTGGGAGATCGTGAAATTACGTCCACAACAAGCAATCATACTGTCTCTTTGGTTGCGTTTGATGGGTTCATGGATCTAGCAAAAAGGAGAAGCACATCGTGCGGAGGGGGAAGATATAGGTGTACAGTGTTGGGGTTCACCAAAAGTGCATGAAACCCATGACCAAGAAGAGCTTTCTTCCCAAATTTCCCAAAAAGCAAGCATTCATAAATCTACTTGCAGAGCAAATAACCAAAGCGGTACGCCGTTAAACATGCAAAGGGTGATGCTGACTACAAGATATGTATGTCCGCATGTTTCACGAAAAAGAGAACCCCAAACACTTTTGTCGCAGAGTTCTGATGTGTTCCAGCTGCTAAGCACAGCAATATTCTGACAAAACTTTACAGGGTGCATCAAACAAACAGTGTGTTCCAACTTTGGCAAGAATTTGACCCATTACTCTCGGTCCCCTGCTCTTTCTGCACGCTTTCAGTGGGTGTGACACAAATTAGACCTGGGGGATTGGCAAAAGGTCGTCCCAAAGAATATCGAACTAGAGGGGGTGTAGTTCAATTTTCCCATGTCTCCAATTAAATCAAAAAGCAAAATGGAAAGAGCTGGAGAAGATCCTTGTTGATCATCTAGGGCTGACAAATCTCTGAGCTTGATCGGCAAGGTGGACGGGTTTTCAGCGGAAAGGGGGTACTTGCCCGCAGTATGTGTCCCCAGAAAAGCTTCCCCCAACATCTGATGCAGCCTTTTTTCCCCATATCCCCGGCATCCCTCAGGTTCAGTGGGTGGTAATGATCTTCCTACGACGAAGGGGGCGGAACGATTCTCCTTCTGGCTTATCCCTAAAAATGTCTCGCCGTCGGCATCGATCGTACTTAAGATAAATGCGATGCTTTTGTGGGGGAAAATTGCAACACAAACATTTACATGCCGCAAAAATGGGCCCCATTGCACCCCAGCTTGGGTCAATGAAAGGGCATTCCCTGTTTGAAGGCCCATTTGGGGATATTGAAGAAAAGAGGGGGAAAAACGTGATGATGAAACGGGACTATAAAAAAAATTTAAATGTTTTTGGGGTCATTTTGGAAATATACACATTAACATTTTTATACCAATATACTACACTTACACAATACAAAATACTATGAAAAGATTATAGCCTTTTGTTCAAAAATTTAATTTTGCTCATTTTAGGGAAATTTTGGGAAAAATTTTTTTGTTTTTCGGGGGTTTCAATATGAAAAAAATCCTCCAACTTTCCAAAGACTTTAAATGAAGAGCACCTCAACATTATAGTATTAGTATTAATTATGCCTATTTCAAATTTTACCTTCCGCGGGGGGGCGGGGACAGGGTTTTTTGTGAAAACGGATTTGCCATGGGTGGATTCGGTGGACTTTTTTGTGTGGTTAGAAATACCCCCCAAACAACCCCTTTTTAGGTGAAATTGCTTTGTTTAAAATTTTTGTCCAACCCCGGGACTTTATTGCCAGGGCCTATAAGGAAAACATAAAAGAGAGACAAAAAAAGAGGTGGTGCCAATTTAGTTCGGGGGGTGTCTTGTCACTCTTCCTTTGAAAAATTTAGGTCGTGGAAAGGGGAAAAAAAAGAAACAGGAAGAGAGTTCCGACTTTTCCAGTGAAAGGGTGTGAGTAAACATACTGATTAACCACATTTGGAAGATGGACAAATAGGAATGAGAATGAGTAGAAATCTTGTGTAGCGAGGCCCCGGGGAAGGGGGAAGGCATGCAGTTTTAAAGTTCCCAAGAGCTGTGAGCCCCGAAAAATAACGGGGAAAATAGCAAGAAGCAACATTCCGGCCGTGATTTAAAAATTTAAAAGTCAGTCAGAGGAGGGGGTTTTTGAACGAAAAGCTTTTGACTCAAACCCCGTTTTGGGGAGCGTATGAGTGGATCCTCCCCCAAAAATGTGGACTACTCCTACATGGGCGGATAAACCCCGTACAGAGCAGCAACTGGTAGTGGGAAGTGGGGGGTATAGGGGTAGTGTAGTAGATAGTAGTAGTATAGTGTAGTATGGTGATATGGTGGTGGTAGTAGTGGGGGTAGTGTAGTATATAGTATAGTAGTATAGTAGTAGTAGGATATATATAGTAGTAGTAGTAGTAGTAGTAGTAGTGTAGTAGTGTTTGGAAAACTATAAAATATATATATATATATATTATATATATATTTATATATTATATTATATATATAATTATATATATAATAATATATATATTTATATATATATATAAATTATATATATATATTTTATAATTATATATAATATATAATATTAATATATATATATCATATATAATATTTATATTTTATATTATATATAAATTTTTTCTTAATAAATATTATAATATATATATAATTTTTATATATATATATATTATATATATATATAAAATATATTATAATATATAATATTATATATATATATTATATATATATAATATATAATTTATTATATATATATATATATATATATATATAATAATATATATTTTATATTTTATATATATATAATATAAAATATATAATATATATAAAATATATTTATATATATATATATATATATATATATATAATATTATTAATAAATTTTATATATATAAGTTTTAAAAAATGGGGGGAAATTTTTTTTTATTAGGTTAATTTTATTAATAATTTTTGGGGGGTTATAAAAATATACTATTTTTCTCTATACTCAATTTTTGAAAATGTTTAAATTTTGTTTTATAAAAAATATAAAAATATTAAAAATAACGTTTATTTTATAAAATTAAATTTAAATACAATAAAAATAAAAAATAATAATAAATTTTATTTAAATTATCTTTTTTTAAAAGGGTAATATAAATTTTATAATAAAAATTTCGTTTTACTTTTTTTATTTCAAATTAATATGGTTTATTAAATATAAATATATCAATCCCCCCTATTAATTTTCCCTAAATTAAAATTTTGGGGAAATCTTCATTCTCTCCCACAAAAAATTTTCCAAAATTAAATTATAAAAAATTTTTTAAATTTTATTCAAAACCTTTTATTTTTCAATATTTCTAAAATTCTTGTAATTATTGCACGTTAAATTTCCAAAAAGTTTTTTAAATCTTTAATATAAAATTCTTTTAAATTAAATATTAAAGGTACTTTTATTTAAAATTTTGGATATAAAATTGATTTTTCAATAATAAAATTAAATATTATTAAAATGATATTAAATTTTTACAAAGTTTCAGAGACCTAGTTTTTTTTATAGGGTAAATTATTTTTTTTTAAAAATTATTACAAAATTGGATCTGGTTTTGATAGTCCTGACCAATTGTTAAAATTTTTGGTCTGACCCCCAAACGAGGCAGGGGATATTTGTGTATCCCGTTTTAAAAAAGGGAAAAATTTTAACAAACAGATATAAAAAGTTTTGTCATATTGCAATAACTAAAGATTTTATTCCCTTTCTAGAGGGAAAGAAGCCTAATGGGATGGCAAAAATTCCTTTTTTGTGAAAGGCAACTTTAAAGCTCCCCTTTTGAGTACAATAAACAAACCCATTCCCCCCCTTTGGGTAGTTCCTAACCTTTAAATCCGGAATGTTATGGCAAAAACAAAAATCGGGTTCAAAGTATGCAAAATGACTTTTCTTGTTCAAAGTTGTACCTTCATTTTTAAATTGGTTTTTTCCGTTCAGTCTTTACAGTTTTTGAAAAACTTTTTTTGGATAGGCCCAAAACTGTAAAATTCAATGTGCTATCAAACCCCCCACGAACGAATTTCCCGTGAATTCAAAATCGCATCATTGCTGTACAGTTTTCAAAACTAGATTTCTAGGGAATATTGTTTCCCCAAAACTGGCCTGAATTTAGCTGAATGACTTGAGGCTCCAAAAATTTTTCTTTTGGGGGGTTACTTGGGGGAAAAAACTTGACGTGTGAAAAAAAGACCCCAATTTTGGAACAGATGCCAATTTTGTCTAAATAACTCAAAAATCTAACTAAACAATTTTGTTTTCTTCAAATTGTTCCCCAGTGTAATCAGTGCGCGCCTCCGAAAAGGGAATGTTTACACGTATGACGCACCATGTTTATAACAAAATAATGTAGAATATCAACACTTACAATTGTAGTTAGTATTTCGTTGCGTAGCCCTTCCTCTTGATGACCCTTTGAAGGCGACGTGGTACACTGTCAGCAAGATTTTGAAGGAACTCAGGCTTAAATCTTCCAACACTTTCGGAGCTCCATTTCAAGCTTGGGAGTGTAGAGGTTGTCATGTGAGCGGAGTTTGCCTTTAATGATGGCCCAAAGATTTTCTATGGGTGATATATCGGGAGAATTACCTGGCCAGTCATCTATTCTCCCAATCTTGCAGTCATCAAGCCACTGTATCACATCTCGAGCTATGTGGCGGGATGCTCCTTCCTGTTGGAAAATCTGTGCCTGTGTCTTTTCAAAGCAGGCCTCCAGGTGGTCATTTAAAAGATCAAATACACCACTTTGTTATCAGTTGTGTTCTTTGGGAAAATAACTAAGTTCCCAAAAACCATGAAAAGTAAAGCCACCCCACACCATTAACTGGGAGGGTGTTTTGTGGTCTTTCGTGTGTAGCGAGGCTCGGTGGGGTCTGAGCCGGGACGACGGTACACTTTTGCTGGTCCTCCTCCACTCACACAAAATGTGCTTTCGTCACTCCACAGCACAGCCCGCCACTTGTCGAGAGGCCAATCTCTGTATTTCTTTGCAAAGTGAAGCCTTTTCTTCCTTTGGCGGTCATTTATCAGTGGCTTATTCCGCGCCCGGTAACACCTGTAGCCAAGGTCACGTTTCAAAGTTTCCTGTACAGTACGAAGCGACACATTACCAAGAAGAGTATGATTTTCCTCCTTCAGTTCTCTGGCTGTAAGGCTAGGATTGGCATCAAGCTGTCGCCTTAACACGCTCCTGGTTTCTGTTACACGTTTTTTTTTGGTTTCCCAGGTTGTTTTTTTGTGGGAGCGGGAGATTCACCTCTCCGCCAGCCTTAAATCAGCGGATCAAATTTTGCACTTTTTCTAAGCTTTAGTCCTTTAAGCTTGCAAATTTCCTTATTATTGATCCCAGCCTTGTAAAGATCAATGATTGCTTGAATCGTTGTGCCATCCGTATGTTTTCCACCCATTATGTACTCCAGCAAAAACAGGCATAAACACAGGATGTAGGGGAACGCTGCAGGCTATAAGATCAAAATCACGCAAACTGTCAACCGCCTATGGAGGGAGGAGAGGGAGGGAAACCCTCCCTCCCACACACCGGTGAGTGTGCAAGATGATGTACGTCGCTGTCAGATGTACGATTCATGCCTTCTGCATTTTTTTATAGCTTGGGAAGCAACTTTAAATCTGCGCGGTAAATCTCGATGAACGGATTCTGGCGTAAAGATCATCCGCGCAAGCCTGTATATATATATATATATATATATATATTTGTATATATATATATATATATATATTATATATATATATATATATATATATATATATATATATATATATATATATATATATATATATATATATATATATATATATATATATATATATATATATATATATATAATATATATATATCCAAGACACCCAAGCAAACAAGCAAACACAAAGATTGTAATCAGGTGACCCCAGCAGGACGCTAGTCCTTAGGGACAGGTCAATTTGGTTTACAGCCATCTCTCCCTATCGCGAGCGCGCACCCACCCACCCACCCATCCACCCACCCACCCACCCACCCACCCACCCACCCACCCACCCACCCACCCACCCACCCACCCACCCACACGCACACCCACCCACACCCACACCCACACCCACACCCACCCACACCCGCACCCCCCCCCCCCACCCCCACCCCCCACACCCACACCCACCCTACCCCCACCCCCCACCCACCCACCCTCCACCTACCAACCCACCCACCTACCACTCCACCCACACCCACACCCACACCCACACCCACACCACACCCACCCACCCACCCACCCACACCACACCCACACCACACCCCCTTCCCCACACCCACCCACCCACCCACACCCACCCACCCACCCACACCCACCCACCATCCACCCACCCACCCATCCACCCACCCACCCATCCACCCACCCACCCATCCACCCACCCACCCATCCACCCACCCACCCATCCATGTCTTGTGGATCAAATGACTTCATTAACAATCGCTTCAATACCATTTGACCTGCACCCAAAACGGGAGGGCACGTTTGATTGAAGCAGCAGGCATATGGAAGGACAAAATTTATGAAAGACTAAAGTTGACTGACCATACCAAATTTGTGTAACATGCGAGCAATGACTGTTACAAAAGCTATACACTCTAAAAAAAAACTTGAAAAATTTGTACAACCTCAGTTGATCCTGATGGTGCCAGTTCAAGCCAGGAAAACAGTACTTTGAGTAGAAGGACAAGACGATCAATGGTAGAGTCGCGTGACCCAGTAAGTAAGCCAGATGATGTGAATATTTTTTCAAACAGTGTGTCATATGTGGAAAGGTTAAACACAACAAGGTGCATGAGAAATTTCGGGTATCTGAAAAAAATTGTGCAGAAGCATTTCTGAAAGCAGCTTCAAATCTCCAGGATGACGTTTTTACCCGAACATGTGACCTCCAGGATGCAAATGCAGTCTTTGCAGCAGATGTGTACTGTCACAAACTGTGCTTTTGTAGCTATATCAGAAAAGGTGAGAGACTAATTTCTAAATCAGAGTTCTTGTCGGGGGATCAGCAGGGGAGAAACATCAAAGTGAATGTAGTGAATCAGAGCGAGCGGTCAGCTCTTGATGTAATGAAAATGTGTGGTGTCCAACTGAGAGAGACTATTTTAAAACAAGACTTTCACTTGGAAGACAAATTCTGTGATGCTAGTGAGCTAGAAAAAGAGTACCATGATATTGAAACTCCAAATGATGTTGCCACGTTCTTTTCAGCGCTTTTTGACTTAGAGAATACGCAAGAAGATATTATCACTGATGATCAACAGAAAGAAACTGAATCTCAATCTTGTAAATTTAAGAAAGTTTTGTCGCTGTACCAAATAGTCTTCTACATGCATGTTGCACAATGGTAGAAAACGCACCCCTCTCCACATGCTGAATTCAGAAGCGATTTACAATACGTGTAGGTCAAAGACACTCTTATCTAGTCACAACAAGTTTGGACTAGCAATTAGTTATGATGAGATTCTCCGATATCATTCTGACATGGCATCGTATGTGACTGAGACTATTCAGAATCAGGTACCATTCCCAAGCCAGTTTAAGCCTAGCCAGTTCACTATTGGGGCTTTAGACAATTTTGATCATGAAGAGACAACCCTGTCAGGTATTGTAGGTAGTCATGATACTGTCATGATTCTCATGCAAGACAAATCAACGGATGTTTCAAGCAGTAAACCCAACATGTCAGACATAGGTGTGACTCACAGAGACCGACAATTTAAACAAGAACTTAGATGTCAAAATTTAAAGAATAATATGAGAACAGCCAGAAAACCAAGTCTTCCTCCACAGTATGATGTTTCAGAGGAACTATATCACATGGATGAAAGAGAAGAAAGGAGAATCAGAACAATAGACTCAGCGTGGATTTTAGCTAGAATGGGCATCTCAGATTTGGACAAAATACCATGCATCAATGAAACCTGTCAGGAACAAGTAATACCTTCTTTGAGCGCTTTCAATTCCCTGATCACGGACGAGAAGGTGGTCCCCAAAATCGTAGGATTCCTCCCTGTCTTACCTTATCCCATAACACAATATGATACACTGCCTTAAAAAATTTCCAAAATTTTCTAAGTCAAATAAACCAAACACACCTCCCAGTTACCTGTGATGTTTATCATATTGCACGTGAAATAATTAGGAATGATCCCTCAGAGTTCAGTGACTTGGTCCTCTGTCTGGGTTCTTTCCACATGATCAAGGTGGTAATGGGTGCCGTAGGAAAATACATTGATGGGAGTGGAGCTGAAACTATCCTGACAGAATCGAAGGTGTTTCGTAAAAATGTGGTTAAATCAGTGTTAAATGGGACTCACTACACCAGGTCGCTGAAGGGACTCTCTATGCTCTCCGAATGCATTGAAAGGCTACAGTGGGCAGAATTTTTCAGAGTTAACGGTCTTGAACAATACATAAATGTGCTAAGAAATCTACAGCAGATGAAAGAATCAGTTTCAGAGAAAATGAGGGACATGAGTAAGGAATATCTGGAATCCTTCCTATCAAACTCATCAATCATGTTTGATGATTTCAACACCTTCAGAACAGAGAGAATGGGAAAGTCAGAGACATTTACCTTTTGGGATCGTTTTGTCAGGATGGTAGGTGTGCTCAAAGACCTTGTGAGAGCTGATCGCGAAGGAAACTGGGAGCTGCACCTCCACAGTGTACAAGCTGCTCTATCCTTATTTGCTGGGTGTGATGGAATCAACTATCTTCGATGGGCATCAGTATATTTTGAAGATATGAGGAAGCTACAAGTGGATGCTCCTGAAGTTTATGAAAACTTCAAAGCAGGGAACTTTGTGGTACAGCGACTGAAATGATCATTTATCTCCGTTGGTGCTGACATGTGTCCAGAACAAGCAATCAACCGATCTCAGAAAAGTGAAAGTGGCATCATTGGTTTTACAAAAAGGAAACAGTTTGTTGCTCATTGTTGCTCAGTGGGAGATCATACACCATGAGATGTTGGCTGTAGTCAATCTGCAACGTGAAATTAGTGGTGTAGCTACATCAACCACACAACTTATGGTGAACCATGAGTTTAATCAGTCAGCCACGCAAACATCTAAAGCTACTATGATCAAGGATATGATAGAGTACATCAAAGAGCATGAAAACCCAGTGACAGTACCCATGGAGAGAGATAACGAAAATCAATTGATCCTTCACAACATTCTTACCCAGGAGGTCATGTCCAGTGAGGTTCGTGACAATCTTCTCAAGTTTGATGTTAACTCCAGCAAAAAGTATGAGACTTTTCGGTGAGAGTTATTTGTAACAAAGCAGAGATCCATCTTCGACACTATTCACAGGACCAACCTCAAGACATTTAGATCTTTGAAACCCGAGAAGAGTAAAAGTATAATGAGTGAAAGACAAAGCAAGAAGAAACTGGCAGAGACTCAAAAAATCTTTGACATCGCCCTGGTACGAAACTATGACATGCGTTATTTACTGGGATATGACTTGGTTGAGCATATCTACCTGTTTAATGGGGATGGTTTTATGAAGAAACAAAGCAAAAGTGACCTGTGTACCGAGTTAGAGAAACATCTTAACAAACCAGACTATGTACAACCAACAAAGTGGACGCCACTTAATACAGCACACATCATTGATGTCATGGGAGGCCTACGCCGCATGTGCTTATAAAAGGTAGAGACATTTGGAGAACTTTGCTCACAGTTCCTAGATGCCACATATGGAATTTGCAGGGACTCAGAGCGTATTGATTTTGTCTTTGACACATATATGGATGGCTCAGTTAAAGAAAGTGAGAGGATCAGGAGATGTAGTTGTAATCCAATCGATCTGAATGAAGTAAACGCAGATATACAGTTGCCAGTGAATATGGACTCCTGGGCATCAGCCACAAACAAAACCAAAGTACAAGGGCTACTTCGAAACTTTATCATAGGAAACCCAAAACCAATGAAGAATGTTGTGGTCAGCTCGATGGGTCTCTCCAATGATAGTGAGCCATGCAAGGCAATATACAATAAATGGGCTACAGCTGTTCCTGAATTAAAGCTCAGCATAGAAGAAGCTGATGTGAGGATCATCCCCCATGCTCTCCATGCAGTATGTAGTGGGGCAACAAGGGTAGTATTGCTGTCTAATGATACCGATGTCATGGTCCTTGGGCTAAATTACTGGAATCTCCTAAAGAAAATATGGCTTAAGGGAAATGTGGATTAGAGCTGGTGTAGGAAATACTACCAGATATATTCCTCTTCACATCTTATCTGAGAGGTTAGGCACGGAGACTTGCAAAGTACTTGTAGCACTGCATCATTTCACAGGTTGTGATTCAACAAGCAAATTCGGCACAAAAGCAGCTGGACTTTTTTATTTATTTTATTTTTTATTTGTTTTATTTATTATTATTATTATTATTTTTTTTTTTTTTGGTACATTTGTGCCTATAGCGCCTGTAGGCAGTGGTGACCCAGGGCCCGGATAGTAGGCTCTGGAGGTTCTCTTGAGGGCTCTGATGGTTGGTCCTCGCCCGTGATGGCGCAGGCAGGATTTTTATAGTGACGCCTGTGATTAGAGGCTCATGCCGCCCCCCTGTGTCCTCCAATGCACTCGCAATCGAAGGTAGAGTTGATGGGAAGGGCATGTGGGTGTTCTTAGGCCACTCGACGATGCAGAAAGTTTTTGGGTTTCTTCGGGGATCGAACTCGGGTCACCGAGAACGCCAGTCTGAGACACTAACAACTCCGCTACCGCCTCCCCCATGAAAATTGGGAGGCGAATTGGACTGAAAGCCAATCCGTGTCACTACCTCCAAAACTTCGGAAATCACCAATATGAGATTGACTTTCCAATGATAGAAGAGTTTCTGGTTAATGTGTACAAGTCTGGAACACAATGCAAAACAATGGATGGGCTAAGATATCACTCACCTCTTCCACCACAGCAAAAAGACTATCCTTGACCTACCCCCCAGCAGTCGTTCTATCAATTCGCATATTCTCAGGGCATTTTACGGAACGTACATGCAACTACACTGTCTGGAGAAAGTTTACCTTGATCCAATGAATTTTGGCTACAGCGCGGCTGATGGCATCCCTGAGCCCGAACAATGTCAGGTCTTACTGCCAGATGACTTCCCAATGCCATGTAAATGCACGTCCTGTGCCACTAAGCGATGCGTTTGCAGACAATATGAACTAATTTGTTGTCAGTACTGCAGCTGCCAAGCTTCTGACAAAGGATGTAATAATCCAGCTAGTTACTAGATACAAGATAGCTGCTGGATGATTATGTATTAAGTGTACCCCACCCACACGCCTCGTGAAAATTAGACCCTTATTCGTAATTTTCGTAAAATGGAACAGTTTTCCAATTTATACTACACCCTTTTACTGTTAGGAAAAAACACACACACAAACAAACTATTGTAAGATTCATTAATTCAGCTTCTCATTGTAGAATTCGAGCTTTATTTTATTTTATTTTATTTAATCTTTTTAATTAAAATTTCTCCAATATGGTCAACAAGACCATCCTTATTCATCACTACGGCCCTTAGAAACCTACTCTCCCTTCAAAAAGGAAGCTAAGCTAAGCGAAACTTTTATGTTTGTACGTCTCATGTCCTAAACTTGAGAGAAAGTGTAATGGTATTTACCTCAGGTTTTAGTAAGTTCATCATTTCTTTTAATTTGACCCTAAATGTTCACATGGACCATGGTATTCTCTTTGATAGTTTAAAAAACTTCTTTATTGTGTATTAAACTAGTACAGACTAATAAACATTGAGATTGTTAACTCCAAATATTTTGTTTTATATTTTGTGTATTACAACCTTTATTTTTTTATTTTTTTATATAACTTTGTATTTACGATCCTACTGAAAACATTTATTGTGTAATCAACTTCACTTTAGCTAAATCTTGTAGCAGATACGTTAAGCTTTCTTTTGAGTGGTAATTCATTTCCGTAAGGGAGTTTATTTAGGTGCTATGGTGATCGAAAGGAGGCTCACCCGTCATTCGGAGGGTTATTTTCGGTAAGCACAATTATGACAAATCCGTGATTTATGAGATTATTGCTAGGTTTCAGATGGGCTACCTTCGTTAATATTATGCCCCAGGTGGTCCTCTATCAGAATCAGGTAAGTGATCTCGGGGCCCTCTCAGACACGAAAACAGCCCCTATAGCTATATACTGTCCTATAGCTTTGACTTCCTGCCTTTAACTTTCTAAAGCTTTTGAATATATACTTAATACGAAGATTCTTAAGCATTTTGATTATAATCAAAATGCTTGATAATTATCAATCACCAATACTTGTATATGCAATGTCACAAATTTGGTCCTTCTTAAGGAAATGAAGAGGTTTATCATGAAGATTTGTAGTGTTACATATTTATTTGAGTCCCATTACTTTCACAACTGTGTTGCTATGATTAAATAATAGTAATGTTACAAGACCAGCGCTGTAGTCCATTACTATTAAAAAAGACTATAGTACTCAATGCATGACCTGAATTAAAGGTATATATCAGATAATACAATTTTTCTGGGATATTATGGTTACCACAAAATAATTTATCCTATGTGTTTCATGGTGTCCTCAACTTAATCATATATCCAGGGATGTAGCTTGATTATTTATTGTATTCCAAAACCTAACTGGTCACTTACCACCACTATAGTCTATTCACTTAAGCCTGGATTCCTGGGCTGGGAGCGGCTCGATGCCTAGGCGAGTATGTAACGACGTCGCTGATTGGCTGATAGACTCGGGCTGGGTGGTGATGGTGGTGGTACTTGCCTAGCCGCAACCCAAAACCCTTGCGTTGCCTCAGAAAAATATTCATATTTCTTGGCTTTACTCATCTCTTACACAAGATAGGCCTATTTTGTTTGCATCAGTAAATCAGGCAGTGATTGTTCAACAACAACACGCCATTCATAACTCAATAGGGTAAACAATAAAATCATGACTGACTATCACAAGAGTAGGCGGACTTTTAGGTTTTCAGTGCATTGAAATGTTGTACTCCTACCCGATATAACCAAGCTACCAGATAATAGTTATGAAAGCTGAGCCTACCATCGTGTTCATAATACATTGCTGCATATCATGAGTATAAAAAAAATACAGTAAGACTACACTAATATTAAGATAATTAAAGGAAAGTAAAAGAGTGTATAAACATTATTTCTTGCTTATTTTGCTTCAACTCGCTCTAACTCCATATGTTTTGGTCACATTCAATTTTCAAGAACTGTTTCAAAATCCTTATACTTTTCCGCTTCCTGTGGTATGTAGCACGTACCAATAAGGAAAAGAGTAGGTGGTCAAAATGGCTAAGAAAGTTAAAACTACTACTGCAAACTGGCACAGTGACGGGTGAGCATTGCTCCCTATATAGGAGAGACTGTTTTCGGGAGAGCTATCAGAGGCTCCACCCGTCACGGCACCAGTTTGAAACAGTTTAACTTTCTTAGCCATTTTGACCACCTACTATTTTCCTTATTGGTACGTGCTACATACCACAGGAAGCGGAAAAGTATAAGGATTTTGAAACAGTTCTTGAAAATTGAATGTGACCAAAACATATGGAGTTAGAGCGAGTTGAAGCAAAATAAGCAAGAAATAATGTTTATACACTCTTTTACTTTCCTTTAATTATCTTAATATTAGTGTAGTCTTACTGTATTTTTTTTATACTCATGATATGCAGCAATGTATTATGAACACGATGGTAGGCTCAGCTTTCATAACTATTATCTGGTAGCTTGGTTATATCGGGTAGGAGTACAACATTTCAATGCACTGAAAACCTAAAAGTCCGCCTACTCTTGTGATAGTCAGTCATGATTTTATTGTTTACCCTATTGAGTTATGAATGGCGTGTTGTTGTTGAACAATCACTGCCTGATTTACTGATGCAAACAAAATAGGCCTATCTTGTGTAAGAGATGAGTAAAGCCAAGAAATATGAATATTTTTCTGAGGCAATGCAAGGGTTTTGGGTTGCGGCAAGGCAAGTACCACCACCATCGCCACCCTGCCCGAGTCTATCAGCCAATCAGCGGCGTCGTTACATACTCGCCTAGGCATCGAGCCGCTCCCAGGAATCCAGCTTAAGTTAATAGACTATAGTATACCTTAGGAAGTTAGCCTGGACACAAGCCTTTGATAACAGTGATTTTGTCTTAAGTTTAATTCACTACACAGTAGTGTTGCATGCCATTTCCATGAAACCGTTATGACCAACAGGCAGGTTTAGGTAACTCTAAACATAGGATATACAGTTATTTTGAAGTGATTGTTTAACTTGGATTAGATTTTAGAATATCAGCACATTATGTTGAACACAAAGTAACAATTAAAAGGTATGTTAGGTCACAAGTCTTTTCATTGCAATTTTTTTCCCTCATTTCAATCTGCTGTTATATAAACATTTATATTTTCACAGTCCTTTATACTAGAGCAGAGGGGACAATGCACTTCACAGATAAGACCTGGCTTTGCTTGGATCACTATAGTACAGTAACCATGGGATGCACTATTTCCATGCCAGAGCTGCACATCAATACCCATATGTAATACCCTACAAAGAGGTGACTTACACCATCATTATTTTAATATAAAACCCCACAATTTGTAAGAAAACTTATGACACTAACTAAAGCATTTTCAAAAAGCGCTGGATTCTAGCTTTACTTTGTATTGACACCTAAAATTATTAACCATAAACATCAATTTTAATAAATCAAGCACACACAAATGTTGAACTTACTATGCTGTGTTGGTGAAAATGCTGTAATACACTATCAAATATGATATAAGGAAACAAGTGTGAGACTGTTGATGTGCCAAACATGATAAACAACCCAGACTTCAAGGGCTGTTGAGTGTTGACACAGTCTTCTAAATACACCCGAACGCGGATCTACCAGACGCCTTTATGGAAATTTTAAAACAGTGTAATATTTTTGGAAGGTACAATGACACATTATTTAAAATTAACAGTTATCTTACTTTCCTCTGTTACATATGTTTCACAAATTCATTAGTGATTAGTGGTTGGGGTGAAGTACTTCAGACCAGCCATGTTAGTACTATTTTGATAGTATTTACCCAGTAAATACTAAAAGTGATTCCTCTCCTCTCCCGTAAACGTTTTGCAAAATCCTAAAATTGACCACAACAGGACATTAGCACTACTAATGACAAACCCCATGTTCAAAATATCGGCTCATCTTCTCTGGCAATAGGGCATACATTCCACACACTTTCCATAATTAAAGAGCCAGTAAACCGAAGTTAATTAATTAACTCAGCTTGGTATAGTCTGTCCAAGATAAAGAGGCTGCTCATAGACGGTACCGTAACTAACCATCCCCTGAAATGTATACGCTATATATATCTGCCTCTAATCATGCAAAATATTTTAAACCTACCAAAAACTCCTTCACCAATAGAAAATGTCAAACTTTCTTGATCAAACTCTTCTCGTGAATTCTGGCATTTAGCTAAACACTAATCTATTTTTATTTCTGTTTCATATTTCACTCCTATGCTTCACCCAGATGGTGCCACAGCTGTCTCATCTAATTTATAAGCTGAACTATTTGCTTAAAATTCCTCTGGTTGATGAAAGGCTTGCTTCTCATTCTCGTCCACCCCTGATTATATTATGTCTGCTATTAAGATTTTAGGTAATGATGTCTTTTATGCCCTTTCTGGTCTTGATCCTCGGAAGACTTACATATAGTCTTGACGGAGTTCCTCCTATTGATTTTTTTAAAACTGTGCTTCTGTGTTTGCACCCTGCCAGCTCAAACGTTTCCGCATTCATACATCCACCTTTCATTCTTGATGAATGTTTGCTCACATTCAGCCTGTTCCTAAGAAGGGTGACAAATCTTTCAAACTACCATCTTATATCTTTCACTTCCTGCTTTTTTTTTTTACTCGGAAATCTATAATAAAAAAGAAGACTATTAAAGAAACCAACTAGACTATTTCATCATATTTGATTTACTGAAGTCAAAATATAGTCATTACCGAGTACATCAACAATTTGTCGTCACTTTTTGTATCCAGCCAACCGTTCTATATCAATCCGCAATTAAAATATATAAATTCCCATAGTTTCCAAAACACTCCTTACAACATGCAGACGATGTGCCTATGACTCGATGACGCCACACAAGTTAATCTCCGCTCGCAAGGGAAGCACGACAGTCTCTGCCATGACATGGGGCATTCACAGTGCCTTGATATTTGACCAGTTTCAGCCCTCGACTAATATATACTCATCTCCAGTCTCCTGGCTCACTGGTTAGTAAGTTTCGCCTGTGCCTAGTGTATTGGTATTGCTGATTCATGTACAGTAGGTTAGAGCTGTATATTTTCACTTGCGTATACTTTGTAGCAATATTTACAATTAAAAAAGTAGTGAGAACGAATCTTAACTTTTATGAAGAATAAGAAGTGAAACATCTTTCTCCTTAGTGAAATACTCCCGAAGTGTTACTTACAGAGGGGGGCGTGGTGCTACAGACTTATCATTGAAACTCCCGTATCTTCTCTGACCGTATCCCTTATTTTAGTAACTGTTTCAATTACTCAGTAGAGCAGCTGTCACCTGCACTCTACATACAATTATTCTTACTTCTCACCCTATACTACATTCACCTTACATCCCTACATTATCTTCACTCCATAAATCATCTAAACATCTAAAAATGGCCTTAATGATATTGGATATAAAATATTGAACGCATACGCCACTGGACACATACCTACTTTGAAACGGATTTAGGAAGAGATTACATGTGAAATTCTAAGTTCAGATTTTTAGAAAATGAAAGTCCAACAATATTCATTGTAGAAAAGGCAGATAATTGCGAGTCATTGAAGAGGAGATGCTAGTTGTTAGGGCCGAGGTGGTTATCAATTAATATTACCAAACCTAAGAAATGTGGGGGAAGGAAAATAAAGGAGTATGATTACCCCGAATATATTTACACAACAAAATAAGTAATAAATGGCTAGCCACCAAATATTTCACCAGACAACAACTGCAGATGCAGGGGTTATGTCACCCTAAGAACTCCCTGGAACGCAGCTTTGAAGAGAGGTGGATTGCAGCGGCAATCGTCAGCACCGTAGAGTAACTCTTCATACAGCTGGGGAGCGTTGAATGGTTGTGGGACAGGGAAGGGCCAACTGTAAGGGAGCCCACGTCTTCAGGATGGCCTTCTAGGGATGAGAACAGCAGCTTGGTAGTAGAGGAAGTGTTGCTGGAGGGGAGAGCTATGGTTGTCTGTCTTAATCGTGGCGGCGAGGCTCCGACATCAACTTGCGTAGAGTACCCCCTTTACCCTGGGAGAGGGGCTGGAAGTGTTGACGTGGAGAGTCGAGTAGCGGCGCTTGAAGCTCCGAAGCACGCCGCATAGCGAAGGTGAAAGTGTTAATCACCGTTACCGGGACGATGGAGGTGTAGTTCAGGTGTAGTTCCTCACACTAGTTGTTTGGAAGATGTCGTGGAGATAGGCAAAGAAATTAGGTTTTAAAGGCATTGAACAAATCATGATTTGATTTGCCTCATTCATAAAATAAAGAAACATCAAAAGATAGCCGCTCTGTTGGCATCCCTCTGTGAATCACTTAATTCATGATTAACTGGACGTCTAATGAACTACGTTGAATGATAAAGTGTAGAAAAATCTGCTAGGACTGGATACTAGTGAATAGGGCATTGACTAAGACCAAATACAAACAATAAGTATAACAATATCATTATACAAAAAAAATACACTGGTTACATGTCAATTGGTGCTGAAGAGATTTGTAATAAGGTCAAGTGATCCCCAAACAATTTCGGCCCCAAATCATATGAAACCCATGACATATGGTAATCAAGTCAACCTGGACACGAGGCAACCCAGACAATGGACAAACCGGACCCTGACCACACGGACCCACCCATACGGATCCTGTCGAACACGGACCCTGTCGAACACAGACCCTGTCGAACACGTACCCTGACCAACTCGGACCCTGGCCAATCCGGATACGGGCGATTGTGACACAAACCCAGTTAGACCGAAATACTGTCAGAGAGAGAGAGAGAGAGAGAGAGAGAGAGAGAGAGGAGAGAGAGAGAGAGAGAGAGAGAGAGAGAGAGAGAGAGAGAGAGAGAGAGAGAGAGAGAGAGAGAGAGAGAGAGAGAGTATGAGTGAATGAGTATCAGAGTATAAGAGAGAGAGAGAGAGAGAGAGAGAGTATGAGTGAATAAGTATCAGAGTATGAGAGAGAGAGAGAGAGAGAGAGAGAGAGTATGAGTGAATAAGTATCAGAGTATGAGAGAGAGAACGAGGGAGGAGAGAATGAAATAGAATAAGATAGAGAGAGAGGTTGGAGAGAGTGCCAATGAAAGAGAAAGAGAGAAAAAAAAGAGAGAATGAGAGAGAGATAAATAAAGAGACAGAGAGAGAAAGAGAGGGAAGGAAGAACAAATGAAGTTTTGTCCTTAACATGTTTTTGTATCTTGTATGTACTATTTTTAGCGTGCATACACACAAACAAATACACACACACACACACACACACACACACACACACACACACACACACACACACACACACACACACACACACACACACACACACACACACACACACACATGCACTATTTGTTAATGTTCGGATAATTCAAGTAAATATCAATGATTATGTTGTGTACGTGTGCATTGTGTGTGGATGAAGTGTGTGTGTGTGTGAATTGAATTGAATTGAATTGAATTGAATAGATTTTATTGGGCAAGTTCAGACTTTATAAAAAGTATGGAGCAGAGCTCCCAGAGGATTCAACAATTTAAATCAGACAAATATAATGTTACATAAGTAAGCAAAAAACAAAAAAATAGGTATCAAGACAAAATAATTGGAAAAGACTAATGACTAACTATACATAATACTCATCTAAACATACTTAGCACTCACCTCAAAAATAAAGATACATTTTTTGTGACATTTATACTGGTGTTTTGCATCAACGAACCATATTTGAAACGTGTTGGCCTATATGTATAATAGTTTGGTATATACATATCACGTAACCTCACAATTTCACTGTTATTACATTAAAAAAGGACATGGAACTCATCTCCTACAACACCAACGTCACACTTGTCATATATCCAATCTTCTCTATTTACACCTTCATATCTGCCAGCATTTACAGGCAATCTGTTATTACTAGTTCTTAATCTAGTCACCATGATTCGGCTGCTCTTCTGTAATTTTACAATGTACCATTCCATGCCATAATCTAGCTTAAACAGCTTGTAGTTGCTACATAAAGATTTTGTTACTAAGTTGTCATGGCAAGTTGCAATCCACTGGTCTTTCAATCTCAATTCCACAGCCTTTTTAACCCATGTTGTGTCAGGGACATCTTGCGACAACCACATACCTGATATACCACAGGTGTGTGTGGGTGTGGGTATGTGTGTGTGTGTATGTGTGTGTGTGTGTGTGTGTGTGTGTGTGTGTGTGTGTATGTGTGTGTGTGTGTGTGTGTGTGTGTGTGTGTGTGTGTGTGTGTGTGTGTGTGTGTGTGTGTGTGTGTGTGTGTGTGTGTGTGTGTGTGTGTGTGTGTGTGTGTGTGTGTGTGTGTGTGTGTGTGTGTGTGTGTGTGTTCATCTATTTTATATGTATGAATATATTTACTGTATGCTCGTATTTGTTCATATGTTTGTGCATATGTATGTATATATGCATGTATGTGCGTGTTTATATAGATAGTATACGTTAGTATGAGTTGTAGTATATATTTTTACTGATGTATTGTATGAATACTACAGAGAGATGATATAATAGTCTTTTTCCTGGAATGTGCACATATTACCTTGCTTAATAACTGGGTCTGGTAACGAAAGTTTTCTCAGCAGACATTTCCATGAAAGGAATGATGGATGTATTATTTGTGTTTGTTCTTATGGCTATAAAATGTTTGAACTTGAAATTGAACTTGAACACACACTGCATTCACACACACAGAAAAAATAACAATTATGATAATGATAGCGATATTAATGATGGTGATAATGATAATGATTAAAATAGTAATACTGGTAAAAAAATCTAGAAGAAAAATAATTATGAAGATGATCGCAAACATTTAAATAAAAGGAAGAAGAATATAATATGATAATGATAATATAAACATTAGTAATAATAATAAGAATGCAAATGCTAGTGATCCATATATTTTTTATTTTTTTTATTTTATATTTATGCCTATAGCGCCTGTAGGCAGTGACCTCCAGGGGCTTGGATGTTAGGCCCTGGATATTCATTTGAGGGTTGTGATGGTTGGCCTTCGCCCGTGGTATATATGGTATGTAGAGGTAGAGGACGGTATTCCTAACATAGGCGTTACACACGTTCACCATGTCATATGAGAAGTCATTTGCGGCGACAATATAACTTCTGGCGTTCAAAGTTTTTTTTTAACTTTTTCAAAGTCCCAGGACATACTCTGTCACCTTGTAGATCAGTAGACTCCTTACAATACTGCATATATCACAATTAATGGACACATAGCACTAATGAGTGCCGTATGTTGCATCACATGCAACAGCAACCACCCCAGCAAACGGGGCGGGAATGTATCTCTGCAATACAGGACGCCCTTACGTAACACATGTCCCTCATACAGACATTTACAATGAAAATGTAGAACAGGCCTTAATATAAATATACGTACCAAAGCAAACAGTTCCCTTATCCATGCCAGACAAGGTTACACATATTATTGCAGCTAAACAAACCACGGCTCTTTTTATCAAACATACATTTACAGGGTATCTTTAGTGACGTTACGGCAAATAATGCTGATTTAGCCGAGATACTAATAGGAACATCTCAATTACACGAATTACTAAGGGGTACCAGTCATGCACAAGGACAGTCAATTAACTGTTTTCATGGACACAGGTGCAGGAGCAAATATCATGTACATAGATACGTTGAATGCATTACGTAAACACAGAAAATCTGTCATCTTCTTGGAACCTCCGTCAATCAGACTTGACAGGTTTTGATTGCAAGAAATTCCCTGTCATTGGTAAAGTATGGCTTAACTTCAAATTTGAGGAATTCGTGCCTGCAAATCATATATGTTACCGTGTATCACAGGGAGTGTCATTCCCTGCTGACCTCCTGATAGGTATATCAACATTGAGGGAAGAATGCGATTGAGGGATTGTTACCCTTTTCTGTTTTGTTATTTAAAAGTAACAGGGACCAGCCCATGTTACTTACAGAGTCAATGACCTGTAGGGGTGATGCCAGTGATGCCTCTCATGAGTGACATGGGAGTAACTTACTTCCCTAACCCAGAGGTATACACATTTAAGGTGGTAGTGGATAACCGTGGTCGAGCGGTTTTAAGTAAAGTTATGTTTCAAGTAATGTATAAGTATTGTAAGTCCCAATGAACCGAGTAAGACAATATACTAGTATGTGTATATATATATATATATATATATATATATATATATATATATATATAATATATATATATATATATATATATATATATATATATATATATATTAATATATATATATATATATATATATATATATATAATATATGTTATATATATATATATATATATATATATATATATATATATATATATATATATATATATATATATATATATATATATATATATATGTACACTATGAGGTCCAAACATTACAAAGACACGGGTTCTTACAAACGACCTATGAAACCAATGTCTTATAGACAGGCCAGAACAATTATTATCGTGACAAGCACACACACACGCACACAGGTGTGTGTGTGACACTGAAGGAGTGTTATATCGGAGATCTCGGGTCGCGTATCCAGTGGCTTTGGTCTCCATCCGGTCAGTGGGCATCATATTAGGGAATTTGGCCGGAACATCACAGCTTCCGGCGTCCATCGTTTCCAGGCGTGCGGGGCCTGGTCAGCGTCAGCAGCCTTGGTCGCTACGCTGATATAATACACACACAGCTTGTTTGAACATTCTGGAGCAGGGGGCACGTGTTGCTTCCAAACACCAGACTGGCTATCCATGTCATCATTATATGGCTTAGCGTGGTTACACCTTCAGCATGATATCATCAAAAGATGTCGTTGCTTCAGACATAAAAGCGACGGTAGAGGCAGACACTCACACACACACACACACACACACACACACACACACACACACACACACACACACACACACACACACACACACACACACACACACACACACACACACACACACACACACATCCTGCTGTTATGCAATTAACAGCGTCCCCGAGGGGCCATCAGCGGTAACAGCTCACAGTGAAATAGATTCACTGAATAACACTGAGACTGATTCCTGTTCTACCCCTACTGTTATTTGTCCTTCGCAAGATTCTAGAGACGCATCGTGGCTGTCTAGTGGGAGACGTCTCGCTAAACGGTCGCGATTCTCTTTCAGCTTCTCTGAAACTTGCAGGTGTGAATGAAGAGTGCGAGGATATTTGTTTGAGTGAATCAGTACGTGTGAGATCTCTATTCATGTAATCAGCATTGTGCATGTGTATGTGTGTTAATGATAAGGGTATTGCTAAAATGTACATATGTAATCATTCACCTTGCACTCAGAAGCTGCATACATGAACGTACTTAGCAAATTTCGTTGTCACATCAGCGCGCGTATGTGTGATTGCGACTCAGCCAGTAGTTCCTATTTTGTCAAATGGAGACCCTAACACTGATCATGCACATCGTTTTCAGGATCCATTCCGTCCTTCCATAGAGGAAATGGACTTTTCGGAGACAAAACAAGCACTATTGCAAATACTAACTGCGAATCATGACACATTGTCATACAGGGTGATTCCTTGGCAACTACTAGCCTTATTACTCATCACATTCCCTTGTTACCTGATACACAACCTATCTACATCCCTGTATATATACCCCACTCACAAAGGTCTATACTTGATGGCATGGTTAAAACAATGTTATAGAATGATTATTGAGCCATCAATCAGCCCATTGTATTTCCCATTATTTTTTATTCGCAAGAAAACAAGTGAATGGTGACCGTTCGTAGATTATCGTCGCCTAAATGAAGTTTGTCAAATAACCAGGTATCCCTTACCTGTATTACAGGATATTCTGATGTGTATAGGGCCAGATAAGAAAGTGTTCTCCACAGTGGACCTTGTCAGTGGATACTGGCAGGTCCCCTTAGATGAAGTATCTCACGACCTAACAGCGTTCAGTACTCCTTCAGGCCATTACGCTTTCAAAAAGCTACCATATGGAATAGAAGGTGCACCACTAGCATTTTAATATCTGATCCACACTGTATTCTCGGAATTACTAGGATATGCAGTGTTTGCATTTCTGGACAGCATAGTTATTTGTACCCCTGATACGAATTCTCACCTACGAACACTGGACAGTGTAACTTCTAAACTATAGGATGCTAATTTGAAGGTTAAACTATACAAATGTTCATTTATGCAAAAAACGATTTTCTTTCTTGGGTCGTGTTTTGGATGCCAGTGGAATACATACTACCACGTCTAAGGTAGATGCAGTGATGATCTATCCAACACCTAGAAATATCAAAACAATCGGAGTTTTTTGGTCGTCAGTGGTTTTACAGGCCATTTATCATGAATTACTCACAAATAGCAAGTCCACTAACACATATATTGAAGAATGATGTCGAATTTACTTGGGGAGCTCCACAGGAACAGTCAATTAGTAAATTAAAATCATTGATGTGCGATGCCCCTGTCCTTGCTTACCCAGACTATACGCATCAGTTTACACTCTTCACTGATGCATCAGATGTAGGCCTGTTCTGATGCAGATATATGAGAGAGGTATATGGCACAAGTTGGCATATGCCAGCAGAACGCAGATCCCGATAACGCTGACCGTAACTATTCAACCACTCATTCAGAAGCTCTGGCGGTTGCATGATCTTTAAAGCATTTGAAATATATCATCTATGGCACAACATTCTTGTTAAGACAGACCATGCCCCTGTAATGGGGCATATATTCAATATATATTATTAACAGTATATTCAATTCCAAAGAGTTGTCAGGCAAATTGGCACGTCGGCGCCTGACGATTCTAGACTGCCACCCAAAATTTGGTATCTGCCAGGCAGAGTAAATTTCCTGGCGGATTCCTTATCGCTGAATATTGCACTTATAGCCGCGACGACTGGGCAACCAAAACATGGCACCCAAATCGGTATTCCCAACAATGAGGGGGAACAGCAATATGACCCTCTTTTTGCTCCCATCATTTTCTATTTGATATAAAATGATACACAATTGCACACAAAAAATTCAAAATTCCATTCAATTACATTTCATATCAGTTCACCTGAGTCTTATACAATTACCACATATTCTGAATTGGTAATGTATTATGTTCTCTTTGTAGAAGATGTCTACAGATCACACCAAACCAGTGGTATATACGCTCTTTGAAATAGTTTACGCTGAAGTTATACGATTTGTTGGGGGGTCTAGAGCTACAGCATATTCAGGAAAACAGTTGGCAAACATAGTTTTTTACGTAGATAGTATATATAATGAATAATATAAATTAGATGAGCCATGAATCTACAGTTCACATTAAAATAGTATTATGTACGAATTAATTGTGCACTTACTGTTCAACTACATTCTTGAATGCATTACTTACATTTACTAGATTGAAAAAACTTACGCACTTACAGTTGCACTACATTCTTTACTTGAATGATTTACTTCCATACTTACTGTTTAACTACATGCACTACATAAATGTAATACTTACGTACATACAGTTGTACCACATTCACTACTACAATTAAATGATTGTTCACCTACCTACGTGATGAACTAGGTGATTTACATGCCTAGCCATGTTCTCTACAACTGTTGACATATTTGGTATGTACATGACGCATACATCTACATGAAGTACATGATGCACACCTTTAATAACTTGTACAACTAACTATCCAGCTCTCATTTATTCTCAACCAGTTCAAGCTAGCAGATAAATTATGAATGAAACTTTTCCTACCACATAACTCAGATAACATTGATTGAGCATGCATACACTTGCAGGACTGAAGCGTAGAAGGTATACATACACCCAGTTCCTGGAATGAAAAAGTTTTTTTATCGGGGTGTGTCTGCCTGAAAATCTGTGAAAATCTACCAGTTTTGACAGCATTTTTGTATGTCTTTAAACCATTGCTGTCGATGTGTATGTGTATTTATGAACGTGTCCTTGTTTCATTTTATCCTTTATCTATGTTGGTGTCATGTCTAGCTCAATATAAAGAGGTATGAGACACTTGAATTCAGGTCAGTTATGCAGCAAGTGAATGGGACCAGCAGGCTGGTTAACTCCTACCGCACGTCGGCGCGTCGATCGCACGCGCACCACAGGGCACCCTTGAATGAGGTATCTTGTTCTAAAAGGTCTTTGCTTATACTTTAATATTATTACTAATTTACTCAGTACTATGATACTTCTCCCAACGTTACCCACACTGATACACCACACAATTTGAATCCGGCGATGTGTTTGCCTATTTTGATTTGTAATTCAACAAACTATTGTGTTATTTTTTACTGTCATATGCACAATATACAAATACTACTGTAACTTAGAGCATCACTACAATCCGACGAACCTCCGTATTTGTTTGCCATATTCAGGGTCTCAATGTATTTATAGCGTTACCACAGCTACTTTCTACTAACTAACGTCAACATCATGCCATCAATACTTAAGATATTGATTATACTTATGAATTTTTACACATTGTAGGCTTTCCCCACGCTCTGACATTTTTGTAAATATTTGCTCGAACATGTGATGGTCTTTGATGTTCAACATCTTACAAACCATTGTTTCCTCCTCTGCACTTGTCACAATAACCACATGATACTTGGAATTCAGGCGACCCAACCTTCCATCTCTGGTAACGCAATTTTTTTTTTTAATTGTCTGCGTGTCTTTGACTTTATACGCTGTGGAAAGCTTGTCACAAACATTTAATTAATTGAAGTTCTTACCTTCGGAAAACCCATTGTCTATCTCATCCCGACAAAATACCCCAGCCAGTACTAACTAAGATAGTTATCGGTGGATAAGAGGGTTGAAATGGTTTGAAGGCTTATCAATATTGCATGCCCTTGGTATTCGGAATGGCCAGGCCGTGATCAGGCCGGCGGTGAAGGGCGGAGGCGGTGTGTTTTGATCTGAGGCGTCAAGCGGGTTATCACACAACACTGACGCGGCGAGATATTCGCCATGTCGATAAGACACGTCCTTTTGTTTAACAATTTTATGTACAAGAGTGTATATGCATCTTTTCGATATAATAATCACAGAAGCCCAGTGGGATATGTTATTATCGGGAGGGTCAGGAGTGTACTGTCTCTATAGGCGGGCGGCGAGGTACCGCCACCAATACCTAGCTACGTGTTCATGTAAGTTCGGAGCAAATATTATGACTACGACTAATAGCCAGTCGTTCTAATTACAGGTGATAATATAAGATACAAATGGTTAATACCACTGGGAATGTTCATTTATCATATCCCAATACTTATCATTTACTCAAATTACCCTAATTAATACACACACATTTATCATTATAACTATATATAGTATATACACATTCCTACGCTCTCCCTATGATGAACGAACAATATCTCCCTCAAAAGGGGGGGGGGGGGACAAACCACCGCTCTACCAGTTGAGAGGGTGGTTGGTGGATAATTGCCACATACGCTTTGAGCTATACGGAATTATGCTTGGCAGATTTAGAGTGTATTATGTATATAAAGTATGTATGTAATATGTATGTAGTCTAAAGTTAGGTTCTCAAAACTTCTCTCTAACTCTTTTTGTTCCCTATCAAATTCTAAATTACTAATTTAAAGACAAATTACGTAGCCTCACGAGCAATGTCAGTCACTAGAAATCGTCTGCCATATATAAATATTCGTATCGCTATTATCATTGATTACAACACGTATTTCACCCACTTGAAATACTTTTAGTCAGTAATATTCCGTAATAAGAGCCGAGTGAACCTGTAACAGTATTGGTAATGACCGCAAACTCGATTCATTATACTTGTATGTACCTATGTCAGTCTTTTCATAGATGAGGGAAAGACACAAACAACACAATAGTTAATAACACCGAGTTGTCGGACAGCCAACAGTGATTGCCACTTAAATCAGAGAGGAAAGCATGACACACCCTGCAATGTGGGAAAACACCTTTTCCACAATGACGTCATATGCACACAACTGAGCGAGTTGTGGAAATTTGTATCACAAACATATATTTAATCTGAGTCTTACCTAATCAAAACCCAGCTTCTATCTCATCCCGACACAATACCCCAGCTAATCAACTAGCTAGGGGTATATATACATATATACTAGCTAGGGCTATATATACACATCCCTATACGCACCCCTATGATAAGCGGACAATAACTCCCTCACTAGAGGGGGAAGGAAACAAACCACCACTCTACCAATTATGAGAGGGTGTTTGGTGGATAATTTCCACACTGGGGGCCGGCAAAAAATGAAGGTCCGCTTCATGTGACATCACCCCAGGCCACATAGCGCCGGAACATTTGATTAGTGGTTTCGGCACTTTGGTCTTTAGCTATTTTAAAATTAACAGCTGTGATAGAGGTACCAGTGAATATGCTGACATATACTTGATCGGGGGGAGAGTTATCTCCTGATGTTATAGTATCCCCAGTATAGTCATCACCATTGACCTCAAATGGTTTTAGGAGCTAATTATCAGCGGGAAGTTCAGGGGGACCTAGATAGGAGACTAGTGTACACTCAGATATATTTTATTTATTGAGAGATTTAAGGTAATATTTGACTGCCTGTCTACCATGATTTATCCAAAATTGACACCTGATATTGGCTAATATTGTAGCCATTCCGCCATGTAATGAGTTCCTATGATATTCTTCCACCAACAATTTAGTAAGATGATGGCGTTTGGGAATTAGTATGGGATGGCAGGTGGTATTTGGAAGATCAGCTTTCAAATTTCGACCTCGACACCTAATTATACCTTCATGATCAAGGTACAGACCTAATAATTTGGTCAATTTGTTCCTATGGGGGCTGGCTGAGGCCAATAGCTGATATTCCTCAGGAAATACCTGCTTTTGTATTGTTCTGATCCAAAACTTCAAAGGATCAATCAGATCTATCCCTTTTAATGGATTGGAAGACTAAATTAGTAGTCTTAATTAGTTTGCTTATTCGTACTTCACTAGAAGTAGCCCTGGATATAGGGATTGTATCTATTATTTGAGTAGGTCTAAGTGGTTTACTGGTAGGCTGAGAAGTTTGAATCTTAATTACAGGCTGTTTGATTTGCGTAACAGGCGCAGGATAAATATCCACTAACGAGGGATCTTTAAACTCTAAGGGTGGCTGATTTAGCTGATTACCCATAGATGTAATAATCGTGATCTCCCTGTGGGGGGGTTCTTGCTTAATGCCTTGCAAACTTTGGGTTAAAGAAACTTTAGATGTTGATGAAATATGAGCACACTCCAGTAGTCCCTCATATTCAATTACTTTATCGAGATATCTTTGACATTCGTGTTCATGATTGATAACACATTGGTGAATCATTTCTTTATCCCCAGCTTGTCTTAATTGAACTTCATATAGGCAGTAAGCCTCCTCATATTTATTCCATTGCTCATTTAACAATGGTAGACCTGTCTTTAAATTCATATAATCAATAGGAATAGCCTTATTTGCGTCCTCACACATATTATAAATTCGTGTGAGCATTGCTAAAATAGCTGATAATGAATGCTTAGCTAACTTTGCAATTATTTAGTTAATAACTAGGTCAAATAAAATATTAAATGAAAAATTAAGTCTCTAAAAATAATTGCTAGTTGATAATTAATTATTATCCTATGTGGTGGTTGAGTCTGCTCGGCCTAACAAGTCGCGGAGCAAGGCGTATATAATTTAAACCACCACAACTAACTACGTAACTACAGGCTGATGTTATCTACTACCTGGCATATGGTAGTTACCCGGCTGATTCGTTCCTGACGCCGCAAAACAGCCCGCCTCCAGCCTCATAACCAGCAATTGTGGTAGGCTCATGATTACAATTCACAATGAACGACTACTTCGAGTCACATGAACATCATTATTCCTCACTCGGGGCACCATGTGGAACTTTGTATCACAAACATATATTTAATGTGAGTCTTACCTAATCAAAACCCAGCTTTTATCTCATCCCGACACAATACACCAGCTAATCAACTAACTAGGATACTTATCGGTGGATAATAGGGTTGAATTACGTAGGCTTGAATTAATACTGCATGACTTGTGATCCGAAGTGGAAGCGCGTGATCAGGGCCGCCCGTGAATGACGAAGGTGGAGGCGTTAGTTGTGGTTGGCGTCAAGGAAGCTATTCAGGTTTAATAGACGCAGCTATCTTGACGCGGCGGATTGTTATCTGTGTTGAATTTTAACACGTCCTATTGTTTTATCACTCATTTGTACAAAATTAACGTATGTACAAAATCTCTTCATTAATCAGAGAAAAGATGTTAATCCCATGAGGACTGGAATGATATTTGTACCTGTACTTATAGACAAGCACGTATATTAGATGTTACTCCCATGAGGGCTGGAATGATACTTGTACTTGTACATATAGACAAGCACGTATATTAGATGTTACTCCCATGAGGGCTGGAATGATACTAATTCTCCGGTGGGCGGCAGCGATCGCCGCACCTTACCGAGCCACGTATACCAATTTCAGTGGCTATATAATCTAATGGGCGGCAGCCAATGAAGCTGCTACAACTAAGATGCTAATGATTTAAGTTGCAAATGCTTAATATTACTGGGAATGTTCAATTATTCTATCCCAGTATTTATCATTTACTTAAATTACCTTAAATAATACCCATTACCATTTAAATTATATATACACATCCCTATACGCACCCCTATGATGAGCGGACAATAACTCCCTCACTAGGGGAGGGGGTGAACAAACACCACTCTACCAATTATGAGAGGGTGTTTGGTGGATACTTTCCACACGAGTGTTCCGGACTTTGATATGAAGACAGAACTACTGCATTGACTGGGACGGAGAGACGCTCACGTAGTCTCCTCAACACACTGGCTGCTCAACATTCTAGGTTGTATTAACATTAAACCACTTAACTGACTTATTACATAAAATATTCATAACTGTACTGCGCTTTAACTATGACCACGTAAAGTTTCTACAAGAATATATATATAATATATATAATATATATATATATATATATATATATATAATATTATATATATATATATATATATATATATATATATATATATATATATATATAAAATATATATATATATATATATATTTTATAATATATATATATATATATATATATAACGATTATTTTCAAGGTCCCCAAGGACTCAATGTATTATTAATCAATCCAGATTTTAATACAAATATTAAATACTCACGTATTCCTAACTTGCAAGTATATTAATCAGTGATATTCTTAACATTTTCAGTTCGTACCATGGCATGATTAGAACATCAACTCGCTTCCTGTGTATAGGCCTCGCCGCTTTTATATGTAGCACTGTATTCCCTACAGAAGGCTACACTCCATCTACAACATTACAACATGCGATCAATAGACGGTCAGACATACGCTCCATTAATGTAAACAATGTTTTTTTGGATGCCAAATACATTAATGAAAGCTCCCACACATCACGGAGCTTATTACCAGTCAAGGTGATGAAAGCCTTAACGACGGCAGAATTCAAAGTCTTAACTAAGTTATTGCTAACCATCGTAGGAGCAGAGCTATCCCAGTGCGTCCTTGGAATTGTGTGGGATTCTGGCTTTGATGGATCAGTGATTGTTGACCGGCTTTCTACCCTTCCCAACCCAAAACAGGTGATATATATATATATATATATATGCTTGGCTAAGTAATAGGCAACAAAGGGTTACAATTAATGGTTCTAAATCTGAATGGGGACTGGTGACAAGGGGAGTTCCACAAGGGTCTGCTTTGGGTCCATTACTATTTTTGATTTACATCAACGACTTGGATAGTGGGATTAGCAGTGATATCAGCAAGTTTGCTGATGATACTAAGGTAGGTAGGATTATTGGATCACAGTCTGATGTAAACATATTGCAGGGAGACTTAGATAAACTTAATGAGTGGGCAGTCAGGTGGCAGATGGAATTTAATATTGATAAGTGCACCGTTATGAAGGTTGGTAGAAAAAACCGTGGTAATAGATACACCATACGCAATGTTTCGCTGAAAAGATCAGAAGGTGAAAAAGAT
>JACEEZ010016675.1:62500-80000 GCA_016584305.1 Chionoecetes opilio
GAGTCATCCTGTCGCTCATCTTGGTGCGATCTAGGGCCTCTGTAAGTCCAAGGGTCCACACGTTCTGCACCTGAGTTAGTTTCCTCTTTGGGGGACCCGCATCAACCCTAACTGCACCTTCCTCCTCTACCCCGGACCCCTCAGAGTCAGAGGAGACAGAAGAAGATGACGCCAACCCCACCTGGCTGCATGAAGCTTCCTGCTCCATCCACATCCTCTCAATTTGCCTTGCATTCGCCTCTTTCTTCTTCTCGGCCGCCTCCTTTTTCCGCACCAGCACATGGACCACCGACCCTAATGACCCCCTCCGCCCGAGCTTCCGCTGGGCGAGGAGGAAGTCTCGGTCTTCTGTCCTTTGGGTTGTTGACGAGTTTCAAGGTGTCTGCGTGAGCCACATCGAACAGGTTGCCCATGTCCGTCTTGAACCTCTCCTCGTTGGCCCTCTGCGTCAGTGTCTGCCGTCCCTGATTCTTCTTCAGGCCCTTCCAGTGGTCATGAAGGGCCTGGACCTTAACCAGCATCTTGTCCTGTCTTTGTGTAGGGATCCTTGCCTTGTCCCAGAACACAAGGAACTCCCTCACCACCAGGCTTGGAGTAATTACATTAGTTTGGGTTAATTACAATTACAATTACAACGACTTATCCAACTACTCAATTACAATTACAATTACAAGGAATGGAAAAAATGTTAATTACAATTACAATTACTCAATTTTAATATTTCCAATTACAATTACAATTACAATTATAGCAAAGCTAGTGTTCAATTACATATTACAATTACATTCTTCATAGTATTAACTGAATTATTACTGAAAAAGAAAGAAAAAAAAAAAAAAAAAATATATATATATATATATATATATATATATATATATATATATATATAATATATATATATATATATATATAATTATATTATATATATATATATATATATATATATATATATATATATATATATATATATATATATATAATATATATATATATTAGGGTGTCCCAATTGTTTCAGTTCCCAAAGTTTGTCATGACACACACCCCTAACCACCCCACCACACCCCTACTCTCTACCTTATACTAATAAATTTTTTTTTTTTTTTTTTTTGAGGTTATGGATACAGACAGCAGGACACTGTGTGGTTGGTGGGGGTGGTGCGAAATGAACCCCGGAAATGCTGTCTCAACTCCGACAGTCGGAGATGTTCTTAGATATAATCGGTGGTATTCATAGATGGTCAATAAACAAGGTCGGTGCGGGACCCTTCCCCTCTAATAAGTCAATGAAATTTCGCCTTTTTTTCTTTCTTCATGTGTAATTAAATAAAAGGGGTGTGCGATTTGATTCATGCAAAAAAAAATCCCCCATGTGAGGTTGGGACACCCTAATATATCTAAAATCTATCTTCTATCTATTATATATTAAAATATATATATATATATTATATAATTTTATATTTTGTATATATATATTATATATAAAATATATATATATTTTATATATATATAATATTTTATATATATATATATTAAATATATATATATGTATATTATTATATATATATAATATATATTTTATATAATATATATAAAATACCAAATATATATACTATATACTGTATATATATTTTATATATTTATATAATATTTATATTATATAATATATAATATTATTATATGATATATAAATATATATATTATAGATATTATATATATATATTATATTATATATATATATATATAAAATTATATAAAATTATATATATATTTTGGGGTTTGTTTTTTTTGGGTTGTTTGTTTAGAGGATAATTCCTCAGAGCCATAGTGATCTACCGCTTCATCTTAGTGTTGGCCGAAGCCACACCCCGGGAGGGGGGTCACAAACCCCCGGCTAACCCCGTACCCATTCACTGCTGGGTGGACAGGGGCTCGGGTTTTAGAAAGCCCACCCATCTATCTTCGCTCCGCCCGGGGATCGAACCCGGGACTCCTCGGTTGTGAGTAGTATATATATATATATACTAATAACAACTCTGGATCAAACTGGGTAGGTAGGCGTGGGGCGCGTCTGTTTCTGCGACGCATAGTATACCGGTACTGGACAGTGGACAGTCACTGGACACGTACGGTTCCTGACAGAAAAGGACAGTTTAAGCTGTCCTTTATAAGGAAAATTAAAAGTAAAATTTGGTAAATAATTAGATAAATGAACAAAATTCATTAATATATTTAAATTCTTCTGAGTCTGTCAAAAGGCCAATCAAAAAGAAGTCAAGCAAGGGCCGGATTTGGCTCACGGGCCGCCACTTAAATAGCCATTGTGCTAGTGTGGCCACTCTGCCCGAAATGTTTTGTCTCCCCGGTTTGTGCGCCTATGCTCCTGGAGAAGGCTTTTGATATGGTGCTAAGAGATGCTATAGCGGTTTTTTTTTTCTCTCTCCCCTCTCTCTCTCTTCTCTCTCCCTCTCTCTCTCTTCTCTCTCTCCCTCTCTCATCCCCTCTCTCTCTCTCTTTTCTCTCTCTCTCTCTCCCCTCTCCTCTCTCTCTTCTCTCTCTCTCTCTCTCTCTCTCTCTCTCTTCTCTCTCTCTCTCTCTCTCTCTCTCTCTCTCTCTCCCCTCCTCTCTTTTTCTCTCTCTCTCTCTCTCTCTTCTCTCTCTCTTCCCCCTCTCCTCTCTCTCTCTCTCTCTTTTCTCTCTCTCTCTTCCCCTCGCTCTCCCCTCTTCTCTCTCTCTCTCTCTCCCCCTCTCTCCTCTCGCTCCTCTCTCTCTCTCCTCTCTCTCTCCTCTCTCTCTCTCTCTCTCTCTCTCTCTCTCTCTCCTCTTTGCTCGCTCGCTCGCTCGCTTTGCTCGTCCCCGCTCTCTCTCTCTCTCTCTCTCTCTTCTCTCTCTCTCTCTCTCTCTCTCTCTCTCTCTCTCTCTCTCTCTCTCTCTTCTCTCTCTCCTCTCTCCCCCTCTCTCTCTCTCTCTCTCTCTCCTCTCTCTCTCTCTCTCTCTCTCTCTCCTCCTCTTCTCTCTCTCTCTCTCTCATTCAGTATATCAACGTAATATTTGAAAAATTTCTATGATGTATTTAATGTTGTGCTTCTAAACAGTCAATAATAATTCCAAATACAATTACTTTATGATTTTAAAGCTCTATTACATTTACAATTACAATTACTTGTAAATTAAACTATGCAATTACAATTATTACAATTACCCAAAAAATGTGTAATTAATTACATTTCAATTAAATTACAATTATAATTACTCCAAGCCTGCTCACCACCATTTTGGTGCTCTCAGCCTTCTCCTTCTTGAGGTTGAGGTGGTTGTCGAGGAAATCGCTGAGCCCTTGGCCGGAGGAGGAGAGTTTGTTCCTTCGGAAGGCGTCCTCCGAGCCAAGTATATAAATGCCACGTTTTTTCGAAAGAGAATGATCGATATCAGGACGCTGCTCTCCTCAACATCCCAGAACCAAGACATATGGTATGACACTCAGAAACAGGCTAGCAAACAAACATCAGACACATTGAGCTACTATTAAATACTGCACAATCATGCTGAAAAAGAATTCATTATTTTTCACAGCAAGAGGAAAAGAAAGAAAGGCGGGGAGCAAATGAATTCGAAAGTTCGTCTTTTTGTACCACCCTAATACATACTGTATATGTATATATATATATTATATATATATATATATATATATATATATATATATATATATATATATATATAATATATATATATAATATATATATATATATATATAAAGTATATATATATATATATATATATATATATATATATATAAACATATATATAATATATATATATATATATATATATATATAATATATATATATATATATATATATATATATATATATATATTATATATATATAGATATAGATATAGATATAGATATATATATATATATATATATATATATATATATATTAAGATATAGATATAGATATAGATATAGATATATATATATATATATATATATATAATATATATATAGATATAGATATAGATATAGATATAGATATATATATATATATATATATTTCATGTTTATGATATATGATTTGGGATATGCTAGCATATGTGACTTCATAGAAACGAATGTCTGAAGACAGAACAAATTTATAATAACGGAAAAATATATTTATTGATGGGTAGATGATGATAGTTGAAGACAATGCAGTTCACCATTTGCTGTGGCAGGCAGGGCAGTGCCGAGGCTACCTCCTCCTGCTTACTGACCCTTCACCCCTAATGCACCTGGCCGAACATACTCCACACAATGACTGGGACTATTCCGGAAGGTAAGAGGAATTTACAAGATAATACCAGTAATATATATATAAATATATATATGCTGGCTCTCAAAGCGCTACCATGACGAGGCATAGCCTTTGGGAATTGAGGTCTCTTGGGTCAAGACCAAGGTCCAGTTGTTTAGAGGCTTACTATATGAAACATTACAGTATTATTTTAATGCGAGCGGCGTGGACAATGCGATCTTGGAGAGGTATACATACCTTGTAAGCGCAGTCCATAATGACGGTGGGTCAAGTTTTACGGCCAATTGGCATAGCCCACGGTGTTATGGACTCGCTCAGCATGAGTATTTGGCGTTGTCGGTACCTATTAGTCTAGTAAAATTAGGGTTGCACCCGGAAAAAAATATTATACTAATGAATTTGGTATCAAAAGAAGCGCAATTTTATGTAGATTAACATATCCAAAATCCTCTCAAAGTGCGTTTGGGGAAATTTCTTTACAGCTAGTTAAGTAACAGGGGGTATTTTGCAAATTTTGGCAACTTTTGTACAATTTTAAGATTATTACTAACAGAAAAATAACAAAAATTATATATTTCCTTTCGTTTTTATTTGATATAACTTTGCATACATCACAAAGAATTGATGAAAATTATTATTAAAATTTATACATTTTTCGTTGATGACGTCACTGATGACGTCACTAGCTTTTCCTCTGAAATCTATATACAATGATTGCTGGAATTTCTTGCTCTTCACAAGTAAGTAAACTTACAGGTTTACACTTAAGAAAATTTTGATTGCAGTGTACGTTTTTACCTGCTAAAATACGTTATGACTATTTTGCTTGTAGATGTTTTTTTGTAGCTGAAAGTCAATTTCATTCATATCATTATTTTTTTACTTTTCAGTCATGGATGAGGAAGACTTCGATCCTGAAAAGTGTGTGATATGCCTCAAAAGCTTTCTTTCATCAGAAAAAGTTGTGGTGGTTTCAAAAGGACTGAATACTGTGCTACATTACATTAAAGTGCTACATTACATTAACTTCGTGAACGCCCGGACCTGGAGTCTTATATTTCTAAGTGCATAGAACAAAATGTACAGGTGTTGGTCCATACAGATTGTCGCCGTAATTTTACTGACATGAAACGAAAAGTCACCTTCCGCGCTGACGAAGCGTCATCCTCAAATGCTCCTAACAAGAGACTCAGATCAAGCATGGAGCCATTTTCTTGGAAAGATCATTGTTTTTTATGTGGACAGGCAGCTAAAAAGGACGAGAAGCATCCTGATCGAGGCCATGTTTATCAAGTGACACTTATTGGATTTCGATAAAGAATTCTTCACAAGTGTGACCAAAGAAATGACAACTGGAGCCATGAAGTCTACACAAGGATTGCAACAAGTAATGATTTAGTCGCTGACGATGCAATATACCACAAAGAATGTTTTTCTCGCTTTGTTTCAAGCTGGCCATCTCCAGATGCTCCACCAAGCAGAAGAGGCCGACCAAAAGACAAAAGTATGCAAAAAATGTTTCGAAGTTCTTTATATTTGGCTAGAAGGAGAATCAGATGGGGAACTGTATAGTCTACAAGAACTGCATGATAAAAGGAGAGAACTGGCGGATGGGGAAGAAGTATACGGGGAAAAGCGGTTGAAACAAAAACTAGAGGATAAATATAAGGACTCTTTGGTGTTTGCAGAAGTCAATGGGCGTTCCAATATTGTTTGTTTTCGAAATATGGCAGAATATATCATCAACAACAAATGGTATGAGTCAAGAAGAGAAGATAGTAGTGAAGAAGCTCATCGCATCATAAAAACAGCAGCAAAATTGACAATGGCTGAGATTCGAGAACATGAGTATAGCACAGCCGTTTATCCTTCACAGAAGGATATTGTTTCACAACGAATGGTGCCAGTGTTGGTGCCCGGGTGTATTATTAGATAGTTGGCCTAACTGGAGAGAGAAACTCTGACTCCAGTGGGAAGGTTACTTTGAATTGGGTTTACTTCAACATATATATGAAAAAACAGATTTGAACTATAAATATTACATTGGTATAAGGTAAAGCGCGCTTAATGCAGTCGCGCTGAGTAAGGGGTGTATTTTGAGATTGGTGAGTTACAGTTGGTTAAATTTTGTTACAAAGCAAAAATAATATAAAGGGGTTTATGAAATTATATATGAATAATGAACATTAATAAAAAATAAAAGTTATAATATTTTTAGGCTGCAACCACACTTTTTTTTCTTGTGGAGCAGTGTAAGGGGAGATGTAGTTTGTAGGGAGACTGCTACAAACTCCCCTCCTAGTGGTTTGTAGGGAGGAACCGCTACAATACTCCCCTCTAGTGACGAGGGAGGAGGAACGAGACCCTTGGGGGTGGAGCGGTGCTTGGAGTTACTGCTGCCGATTTGATGGGGTTGAAGTGGAGAGCTGATGACCAGTTGCTGCTGCTGGGCCGCACAATACCTTGGCGCATCAGAGACTCGGACTCGGCCTTGGCTTGACGGTAGCGTTCTGGAGCTAAGCGACGGGCCTTGGCGTGTACTGGTGGTCCTGTGGTCTCGATGTGACGTGGTGTTTGACGGGCATAGCAGTGTTGCAGCCGTGGCAGTGTTGCAGCTGTGGCAGTGTTACGGGCGTAGCAGTGTTGCGGGCGTGGCAGTGTTGCAGCCGTGGCAGTTGCGGGCGTGGCAGTGTTGCGGGCGTGGCAGTGTTGCCGCCATGGCAGTGTTGCGGGCGTGGCAGTGTTGCGGGCGTGGCAGTGTTGCGGGCGTGGCAGTGTTGCCGCCATGGCAGTGTTGCGGGCGTGGCAGTGTTGCCGCCGTGGCAGTGCTGCGGGCATGGCAGTGTTGCCGCCGTGCCAGTGTTGCCGCCGTGGCAGTGTTGCAGCCTGGTGATGAGTAATCCACAGGGCGATGAGTAATCCACAGGGCGGTGAGTAATCCACAGGGCGGTGAGTAATCCACAGGGCGATGAGTAATCCACAGGGCGATGAGTAATCCACAGGGCGATGAGTAATCCACAGGGCGATGAGTAATCCACAGGGCGGTGAGTGGCGACCGTGGAGTAAGTTACTCTAACACCGCGGGGCTGAGGGGTAGGGTTTTGACTGAGGACGCGGGAAATCACGCTGAGGGAGCAGGGGCCGCGCAGAATGCGCATGAGGCCGTGCTGAGGACGCAGGAAGGCATCAGTGGTTGCAGAGGCCGGCGCAGAATGCGCATGAGGCCGCTGAGGACGCAGTAAGGCGTCAGAGGGGGCAGGGCCGTGCAGAGTGCGCATCAGGCCGTTGAAGACGCAGTAAGACGTCTGAGGGGGCAGGGCCGCCGCAGAACGCGCATAAGGCCGTGCCGATGACGCAAGAAGGCATCAGAGGGGGGCACAGAAGGTGCCAGGGTGGGAGGGGATAACCTTTTAGGTGGCTGCTACACATAATAAGTGTAGTTTTTCTCCCAACCTAAGACTCAGCGAAGCGAACCCCATGATGGAGGCTAAGCTTTTCGCCTTAGGAGTGTTAGGACGAATGAGTCTAAAGACCCAGGTCCTTTCACTAGCAGAAGTGTGCTCTTATATAGCACATGTTAGAGCCACCTAAAGACCATAGCTACACTCCGAGGGTCACCAATTGTTGGTGCCCGGGTGTATTATTAGCTAGTTGGTCACACTGGAGAGAGAAACTCTGTTTCCAGTGGAAGGTTACTTTTAATTGGGTTTACTTCAACATATATATGAAAAAACAGATTTGAACAATAAATATTACATTGGTATAAGGTCAGCGCGCTAATGCAGTGCGCGCTGAGTAAGGGGTGTATGTTGAGATTGGTGAGTTACATGTTGGTTGAATATTGTTACAAAGCAAAAATAATATAAAGAGGTATGAAATTATATATGAATAATGAACATTAATATAAATAAAAGTTATAATAGTTTAGGCTGCAACCACACGTTTTCTCTTGTGGAGCAGTGTAAGGGAGAATGTAGTTTGTAGGGGAGACTGCTACAAACTCCCCTCCTAGTGGTTTGTAGGGAGGAACCGCTACAATACTCCCCTCCTAGTGACGAGGGAGGAGGAACGAGACCTTGGTGGTGGAGCGGTGCTGCTGGAGTTACTGCTGCCGATTTGATGGGGTTGACGTGGAGGGCTGATGACCAGTTGCTGCTGCTGGGCCGCACAATACCTTGGCGCATCAGAGACTCGGACTCGGCCTTGGCTTGACGGTAGCGTTCTGGAGCTAAGCGACGGGCCTTGGCGTGTACTATTGGTCCTGTGGTCTCGATGCGACGTGGTGTTTGACGGGCATAGCAGTGTTGCAGCCGTGGCAGTGTTGCAGCTGTGGCAGTGTTACGGGCGTAGCAGTGTTGCGGGCGTGGCAGTGTTGCAGCCGTGGCAGTTGCGGGCGTGGCAGTGTTGCGGGCATGGCAGTGTTGCCGCCATGGCAGTGTTGCGGGCGTGGCAGTGTTGCGGGCGTGGCAGTGTTGCGGGCGTGGCAGTGTTGCCGCCATGGCAGTGTTGCGGGCGTGGCAGTGTTGCCGCCGTGGCAGTGCTGCGGGCATGGCAGTGTTGCCGCCGTGCCAGTGTTGCCGCCGTGGCAGTGTCGCAGCCTGGTGATGAGTAATCCACAGGGCGATGAGTAATCCACAGGGCGGTGAGTAATCCACAGGGCGGTGAGTAATCCACAGGGCGATGAGTAATCCACAGGGCGATGGGTAATCCACAGGGCGATGAGTAATCCACAGGGCGATGAGTAATCCACAGGGCGGTGAGTGGCGACCGTGGAGTAAGTTACTCTAACACCGCGGGGCTGAGGGGTAGGGTTTTGACTGAAGACGCGGGAAATCACGCTGAGGGAGCAGGGGCCGCGCAGAATGCGCATGAGGCCATGCTGAGGACGCAGGAAGGCATCAGTGGTTGCAGAGGCCGCGCAGAATGCGCATGAGGCCGCTGAGGACGCAGTAAGGCGTCAGAGGGGGCAGGGGCCGTGCAGAGTGCGCATCAGGCCGGTGAAGACGCAGTAAGACGTCTGAGGGGGCAGGGGCCGCGCAGAACGCGCATAAGGCCGTGCCGATGACGCAAGAAGGCATCAGAGGGGGGCACAGAAGGTGCCAGGGTGGGAGGGGATAACCTTTTAGGTGGCTGCTACACATAATAAGTGTAGTTTTTCTCCCAACCTAAGACTCAGCGAAGCGAACCCCATGATGGAGGCTAAGCTTTTCGCCTCAGGAGTGTTAGGACGAATGAGTCTAAAGACCCAGGTCCTTTCACTAGCAGAAGTGTGCTCTTATATAGCACATGTTAGAGCCACCTAAAGACCATAGCTACACTCCGAGGGTCACCAATTGTTGGTGCCCGGGTGTATTATTAGCTAGTTGGTCACACTGGAGAGAGAAACTCTGTTTCCAGTGGAAGGTTACTTTTAATTGGGTTTACTTCAACATATATATGAAAAAACAGATTTGAACAATAAATATTACATTGGTATAAGGTCAGCGCGCTAATGCAGTGCGCGCTGAGTAAGGGGTGTATGTTGAGATTGGTGAGTTACATGTTGGTTGAATATTGTTACAAAGCAAAAATAATATAAAGAGGTATGAAATTATATATGAATAATGAACATTAATATAAATAAAAGTTATAATAGTTTAGGCTGCAACCACACGTTTTATCTTGTGGAGCAGTGTAAGGGAGAATGTAGTTTGTAGGGGAGACCGCTACAAACTCCCCTCCTAGTGGTTTGTAGGGAGGAACCGCTACACCAGCAGGCTTGAAGCTGCTATTGGAGGCTCTAGTGAAAGATGAACTCAAGCAGCAAAGTATCGGTCAAGCCATTACGTATGCTGCAAGACCAAGATCCTTTATTCCTCCAATGTTATTTGGTCTTGCTGTCGCAGCTGACCATGTCTTCGGGTCACGGTGGTTGATCGATGAACTGAATCAACTTGGTTTTAGTGTAAGTTACAGCGAAGTAACGCGATTCAAGCAATCAGCAGTAATATAGGAGGATGCTTCAACAATCCTTCATTCTATTCCTTGTAGTACTTTCACGCAGTTTGTGGGAGATAATGTGGACCACAACATCTGCACATTGGACGGCAAGAGGACATTTCATGGTATGGGAATACTGGCAGCGTCAACAAATAAGGATGGAATCCAAGCTCAAACTCCCCCTATCAAGAGACATCCACTCACAGAAAGTAAAGCCATCACTCAAAACAAAGGTGTCAAGATTGTTCCATATCTTGCCTCAAACGAATCTGCTTTCTCCAAGATTGTGATGAAGTCTGTGAATAAACTAGAAACACCAGAAGTTGTTAAATTTGGGCACAATATCGATCTTCTTTGGCAAACTATCCAGGTGTTCCCAACAGAGACAAGACCTAACTGGGCAGGATTCATGCAAACTGATAGCGATGGTGAGCATCCTGGAAAATCTGTAATCACCCTTTTGCCAATAGTCAACCTGAAACCATCTGATGAAACATGTCTGTATTTAACGCTTCTGTTTGTCACTGAATTATGCAATCGTCATGGTATGGGAACTCCTTGTATTACATTCGATCACCCACTTTGGATCAAGGCAGTCGAAATAACAACCGACAAGTCACGCCGTATCTTGTGCCGACTAGGAGGTTTTCATACTTTAATGAGTTTCCTCGGTAGCATTGGGACACTAATGATAGGTTCCGGATTGACTGAATGCTTGCAAACAATCTATGGAGAAAATGCCGTGACACACATTGAATCTGGAAAAGCCATTTTCAGAGCAGAGAACTTAGGGAACATTTCTTGGTGCAGAGTGCCTTATATGGTTTGTTTCTTGATGAAATTCTTTGTGACGAGAGAGAGGAAAAACAAGATGACACTGAAAACACGAAAGATGAAAGAGACGTAATAGCATTTAGTAAAGACGAGAAAGAAGAAATCAGGTTGTTGTACGAAAAGCTTCAGAAAGACGCAACAAATGAGAAAGTATTAGAAGAAAGCTCTGTCTTGACAAAAGTACGTTCACTGCTGTCTGAGCAAATGGTAAGATTGGGAGAAGCATCTAGAACGGCAAAGCTAAAGAATTTAGGAGTTATAATGTTGTATCAACCTGGTTTTATTCTGAAATTGTGTAAGTTAGGGCAATTTTGACAAAATACCCCTTTACTTAACTAGCTGCAAAATAATTTCCCAAAACGCACTTTGAGAGGATTTTGGATATGTTAATCTACATAAAATTGGGCTTCTTTTGATAGCAAATTCATTAGTATAATATTTTTTTCCGGGTTTAATCATTATAAGGCCTATATTTACTAGACTATATGCAGAAGGACAAATAACTGGATCTTCAAGTCGCTTGTGACCCCTGTATTACTCTATGGATGTGATACATGGGTACTAAATAGCGATTTGAAGAGGCGAATTGATTCCTTCTATAATAATATGAGCGAAAGTGTGTGTGTGTGTCTGTCTGTGTGTGTGTGTGTGTGTGTCCGCTCTAGGTTCCGCCCCCTGTGGTGGAATCCCATTATATGGCACAGTTTTGGAACCAGGTTGACCAGGGGAAGGTTTTAAGCCTACTTATGAGATGATCCGATCACTTTTTTTTTTTTTTTTTAGCAGCCTATTAGCGAGAATTGCGAAAAAAAAGTGGGTTGCGAGAATTGAGGAAACCTTGATGTAGGGTGATGGGTAATGGGTGAGTGAATGGGTGGAGTGATGGGTAATGGGTGTGGGGTGATGGGTGAGTGAATGGGTGGGGAGTGATGGGTGATGGGTGAGGGAATAGATGGGGGGTGATGGGTAATGGGTGAGTGAATGGGTGTGTGGTGATGGGTAATGGGTGAGTGAATTTGTGGGGGGTGATGGGTAATGGGTGAGTGAATGGGTGGGGGGTGATGGGTAATGGGTGAGTGAATGGGTTGGGGGTGATGTGAATGGGTTGGCGTTAATACATACATTTCTACATCCATGATTTCAGGAAAGTTAAAAGGGGCTATCTGGAGAGTCTGTGTTTGGTGGGCCGAAGGCCCACCAAACACAGGTGGTGGGCCGTAGGCCCAACAATAGCCCTCCGCAGGAGCTAGCCAAAAAGTCCGCCCGGAGGGCGGCTTTGCGGCTAGTATGTAATAAGTGTCTTCACGCAATCATAGGGTATCGATTGGATGATAACGTATCAAATCAGCGATTGCACCGTAAGAATGAATCGAATCCTATACCTGCATAGTCCGCCAGCGCCAACTTCGGCTATATGTGTATGTGATGATGTGACACGCTACCCTGAAATCGATCCTTTCCACCGGGTTGTATAATGTAAAAGACAAAACATGTGGCACACTTGTGCCACATGATCATATAGTCGAAGTTGACGCTGACAGACTATGCAGGTATTAAGTCTCGATTCAGCATCACGGTGCAATCGCTGATTTGACACGTAATCATCACAGCGATACCCCACGATTCTGCAAAGACACTTATTACCAAAGGCATCGATTCGCCTCTTCAAGTTTATATTTAGTATCCATGTCTCACATCCATATAATAATCCGGTAACACAAGCGACTTGAAGATCCAGAGTTTTGTCATTCTGAACAGGTACCGACAACGCCAAATATCGTACTGAACGAGTCCATAACACCGTAGGCTATGCCAATCCGCCGTAAGACTTCTTGACATGACCCGCTGTCATTATGGACTGCGCTACCAGGGTGTGTAAAACTTTCCAAGATGTCAATGTCCTCGCCACACGCATGAATAGACTGTACTGTTTCATCTAATAAGCCTACAAACACCTGGACTTGGTCTTGAGCCAGGAGACCTCAACTCCCAAAGGCTGTGCCTCCCCATGGTAATGCTTTGAGAGCCATCACCATACATCAGAGCCATCATATATATATATATATAATATATATATATATATATATATATATATATATATATATATATATATATATATATATATATATATATATATATATATATATATTTATATATATATATTTGCTCCACAATATCTTTGATCTACAACTTTGCCCAATACACAGTCCATAAAATTGTTGAAAAGGGATGGGGCAAGGACGCACAGCTGCCACACTCCTGTATTCACAAGAACAAAAGTTGGATACACCTACCCCTCCTCACAGTAAATACAATCAATCAATCATTGGGGGCATACGCCGGGGGGCGCGTCGCCTCGCCCACCCTACGACGCCACTCCCGGGGGTCACCACGCGCGAGTTCCCATGCAGGCTCCTTTCCCATACCAAGCAGCTGTCGACAAGAAACATCAACTTGCCCCAGCCACGAGCCTTGTGGGCGCCCCCTTGGCCTCCTCCACGCCGGATTGTCTCTTACAGATACAACCCGATGGGAAGGATCGGTTTCAGGGTAGCGTGCCACATGCCAATATAGCCGAAGTTGGCGCTGACGGACTATGCAGGTAATAGGCCTCGATTCAGTCTCACGGTGCAATCGCTGATTTGACACGTAATATAATCAACTCAGCGAAACCCCATGATTCTGCGAAGACACTTATTACCAAAGGCATTGATTCGTCTCTTCAAGTCACTATTTAGTGTCCATGTCTCACAACCATAGAGTAAGACAGGGATCACAAGCGACTTGAAGATCCGGATCTTTGTCCTTCTGCACAGGTACCGACAACGCCAAATACTCCCGCTGAGCGAGTCCATAACACAATATGCCAATCCGCCGTAAGATTTCTTGACGTGAACCACCGTCATTATGGACTGCGCTACCAAGGTATGTAAAACTTTCCAAGATCTCAATGTCCTCCCCACACGCAGGAACAGACTGTACTGCTTCATCTAGTAAGTCTCCAAACACCTGGACCTTGGTCTTGAGCCAGGAGACCTCAAGTCCCAAAGGCTTTGCCTCCTCGTGCAGCGCCTCGAGAGCCATCACCAGGAGCTCCAGCGACTCAGCAAAGATTACTGCATCATCGGCAAAAACAAGATCAGTGATCTTGGTGTTGCCGACGGGCAATAAATACGGGAGTAAATACAGCTAGCGGGAAAATTGACAAGATAAAACAGTGCAGCTTTAAGGTTTATTAAATAAACTGTATCAATATTTTAAACAAGATTGATATACTGAGAGGAATATTTAGTGTAGGAGATATTTATATAATAACATTAACAGCAACATGGTTAGATATAACAAGCAAAGTATTTAATCCAGAAACTGAAAGTACAAGTTATTTCACAAGGAAAGGTTAGGAAGGAGAGGTGGAGGAGTTGCACTTTATGCCAGGGATACATTGCACTGTTTAGTTAACAATCTTATAAAAACAGATGATAGTATAGACTATAAAGTATATATGGGTGGAAATTTGGGAAGGAACTGATAAGATTTTCTTGGGTATAGTGTACACTGTACAGACCTCCAAATTTATGTAAATAGGATTCCGTTTCTATATGGCAGGAGATAAGCAAGGCTTGTAAGTATAACAGATTATGCGTGGTAGGATATTTTAATCTTAGGAACATTGATTGGGGTTTAATTGTAGGTGATAATAACGCAGATGAATTGCTAAAACTAGTTCAGGATAACTTTCTAAAGCAAGCAATCAAGGAACCTACTAGGGGAAATAATATCCCAGATTTAGTACTAACAAACAGGGAATATTTAGTTACGGTGGTTAAAGCTAGAGGTCAGTTAGGTAAGAGCGATCATTGTGAAATTATGTTTTGCTTAAAATGGGAGGAAGGTCCTAGAAGTGTAAATTTGCATAGGGTACGTAAATTCATAAAGGCTAATTATGCCGAATTAAAAAGACACCTGGCAGGGATTAATTGGGGTCAGATGGAGGTAAGGTCCGAGGTCGCGGAGGAGGATGGGGTCAGCGAGGTCAGTGCTCATGAGGTGTATTAATTCTTTGTGAACAAGTTTATTGCAGGTGGGAAAAAGAATATTCCTTATAGGACGATAAGATCAAGGAATAACGATCCCAAATGGATGACTGCGAGTTAAACACACAACATAGGACTAAAAAGGAACATGTATAAAAAGGTTGAGGCAGGGCAGTTGAACAGTGATAATTATAATGTGATGGGTAGGACAGTCAAGAAGTTAACAATAACAGCAAAGAAAAACAATGAGATTATGGTTGCTGGACAGGCAAAGAGCGATCCTAATAGATGTGTTCAGGTCTAAAAGACACAATACTAAGGAATTGGTGGGTCCGTTAAAAAATGATCAGGGGGAGAGTGTTTTTTAAATTATTTATTTATTAAGCCGGGGAGCGCGTCGCCTCGCCCACCCTACGACGCCACTCCCGGGGTCACCACGTGCGAGTACCCATGCAGGCTCCATACCGAGCAGCTCTAGACAGGAAACATCAACTTGCCCCAGCCACGAGCCTTGTGGGCGCCCCCTTGGACTTTTCCACGCCGAATTGTCTCATACAGATACAACCCGATGGGATGGATCGGTTTCAGAGTAGCGTGCCATATAGTCGAAATAGGCGTTGACGGACTATGCAGGTAATAGGCCTCGATTCAGTCTCACGGTGCAATCGTTGATTTGACACGTAATTATCCAGCGATACCCCATGATTCAGCGTAGACACTTATTACCAAAGGCATCGATTCGCCTTCTGAAGTCCCTATTTAGTGTCCATGTCTCATTGATCACAAGCGACTTGATGTTCCGGATCGTTTTTCTTCCTGCACAGGTACCGACAGCGCCAAATACTCTTCCTGAGCGAGTCTAGAACACCGTGGGCTATGCCAATCCGCCGTAAGACTTATTGACGTGACCCACCATCATTATGGACAGCGCTACCAAGGTATGTAAAACTTTCCAAGATCTCAATGTCCTCGCCGCACGCATGAACAGACTGTAATGTTTAATCTAGTTAGCCTCCAAACACCTGAACCTTGGTCTTGAGCCAGGAGACTTCAAGTCCTAAAGGCTTTGCCTTCTCGTGCAGCGCCTCCAGACCCATCACAAAGACATTCAGCGTCTCAGCAAAGATCCCTGCATCATCGGCAAAAATATGATCAGTGATCTTGGTGTTGCTGAGGGATGCTCCACAATTACTTCGATCTACAACTTTTCCCAATCCCCAGTCCATACAAGTGTTGAAAAGTGATGGGGCAAGGACGCACCCTTGCCTCACTCCTGTATTCATATGAAAGAAGCTGGATACACCTCACCCACACTTCACAACACTCTCGGTTGCAGAGTACAGACTTAGGATGGACTGATCAAAATAAGATGTATATATAAATATATTGTAAATAAGTCTACAGCAAAGAGAAACCAAGCAGAATAAATGACAATATATTGTTATCGTTTTAAAATTTTACTCAAATCATGCAATGGCAACCCCTCCCACCCCGCACCCCGGTGTGGCCCTGCCACAGTTTTGCCACACGTACGATAATTATCGTACATGTACGATAAATGTACCTCCTGTCACCTCCTTATGAAGCTGAAAGCCTCTCTCACATTCGAAGGCACTTTTTCTTGGCACTGCCCACCCTCTCTTGTTCAACATGTATAGGATAACTTGTGCATTGTATATTGGTGGCTGGTTACGTAGGTCACCTTTACGCGGAAGTTGTCGTACTTAATACTGATATGTTTTCTTTTCTTAATCTGTCTTTCAATAATAAATGGCACATGGAAAAAGTCTACAAAAAAAAAAAAATATTTTTATTCATGGAAGTAATTATGTTTCACTTAATACAGTAACTATATTTCCGCCTGGTACTTGGTAATGGCAGGCCGACTGTACAGTTTCGTGATTATCATCGAGTCGTTGACTGCTTCTATTGGGAAGATTGGTATGTGACGCCTTGCATTAATAGTTCAGTTTGCGAGTCCACGGGCAAGTCTCCTCACTACATATTTTATGGTGCGGATAAACGGATGCCATATGACCTATTATGACCTATATATGACCATGTGTCCTGGAACATATCACATACTTCTTGTTGCTACACTTAAACTTCATGTCAAGTCCAGTAGAATTTCAAGAGGAAACATACTGTGTTTCATCTTGAGAAACTGAAGAACTTGACATGTGCCCGTGAGTATGCAGTAGTAGTCTCAAATCGGTTTGATGTGCTCGGTGCCCTCGGGGACCCTGTATAACTGTGGGATACCTTCAAACGTGAAACTCTACAGGCTGCCAAGGAGTGTATTGGGGAGTGCCCGAGGTCAAGGCGTGGCTTTGTCTCGACGGAGACACTGGAGAAAATCC
>JACEEZ010016675.1:82500-87500 GCA_016584305.1 Chionoecetes opilio
CTTTACTTTCGACCTCAGTCGAAATATTAAAACAAGTCATGTCTCATTATTTAACATAATATAGCATAGGTGCCAATTGAAAAATTATCAATTATAGGAATAAGAAAAAAAATTCTTCAAATCCAGAGAAGGGTTAACATTATACTTTCAGTAACGATCTGCATGCGTTCTGAACCATCCATACTGTTTGTTTAATATTATATCAGCTTTCAATGCTTGAAGTATATGTTATTTACATCAAACGTCACATAGTTCAAAAGGTTCATACAATCACTAGCTCAATATTTCTCCTAAAATATTCAATTTTCATGAGCCTATACTCCTGTTCTCATACCATATGTTATGCTTTTTTCAATGTGAATTTTCCTATAGGCTGCCATTTGCCCATTTATGTATTGCTAGTGTCACTTTTGAGTGCAATAAGCTATACACACATTTCCTTCCGTCACTTCACTCTGATATTCATACAATTTACAAGGCATGTTTGGGTTCCAAAAATATTATCTTATAATAGCACATTGTATCAGTCACATGCCTAATGCAGCTTACACAACAAATTACCTTATATGACGTATCCTATTATATATTATATATTTACATTTACACATTATGGTCTACAATTATGGTAATACATGGTTAGTTTCATAACTACGTGCCTGAAGGATTTTTACAAACATTCCCATCATTCTGTCCACTTTGACATTTACAAAATTTACAACAAGGAAGGCCAGTGTTCCTACATCTGTATCGTACAGTGGCATATTGTGTACAAGTGCAGTATACTGCAAAATCTTCTGGAATAGGATTCAACCCTGCATCTGGCATGAGCACTTCATCCACTTCTTCATAGCCATAATTAAGTGGGTTAAGACAAATTGGACTGGGTGCCTGAAGTGAAGTCATCTGGTAAGTCGTGTAGAATGAGCGCAATACGCGTGCTCTCAAAGAATGACTTGTACGTAGGTTGCAATTCATCCAGATAATTCATCCTCTGACTCTGGTGGTATTGGACATGTTGGAGTGCATTCATTGTCTTGCATGAGGTCCCTTTCTTGAATACTTGACACTAGACCTGTTCAGAAAACAATTTTTTCCTATTTTTATACCCCCCTGCAAGGTTTCCCATGGTTTTTGACCTGGAAAAGCCGAAAATCACAACCATTTTGAGCTAAAATGTCAGAAACCTTTGCCTCATTATATATATAGACGTCCAGCCTCTGGCCCCTTTGCTTTTGGCTCAGTTCTTGCAGTTAACTCATTACGTGAATTACTCATTAAGGGCTTGTTCTATGCAAAAAGTTTGTTGTACAGACCCCCATTGATTTTGACAGCACTACTCACATGTCGAATTTCAGCTCAATCCGACAATAATTAGGAGTAGTTTACGCTTATTACTCATTAAGGGCTTGTTTTACGCAAAAACATTCTTCCGACGACCCCCATTGATTTTGACAGCACTACCTGCATGTCAAATTTCAGCTCAATCCGATAATATTTAGGAGTAGTTATACACTTTTAGGCGGAAACTTGGTTCCACGGGTCTTTTGGTAAGCGACAGCAATAAATCACAAAATTTGTCTGTCTGTCTGTCTGTGTGTCTGTATGTTCGTTATAGACTCTGCTACAGATGGCCAAAACCCCACATGCCGCACATATTTGGAATCCTCATGACCCAGCAGATAACATAGGCTATGTTTCGATGGGCGTGGCCGACCCTGGTGGGCGTGGTCAGCAAAGACAATCTAAAAACGGGTGTGGCTGCTAAACCGTGCGAGATACAGACTTGACACTGTAGTCCAAAATTGTTGGCCGTGATCGACTTGGGGGGATGGAAGATGTTTTGAGAGGCGTGTCCGACCCCGGTGGGCATGGCAAGCAAAAGCAACCTAAAAACAGCTGTAGCGGTTAAACCGTGCGAGATAGAGACTTGACTTTGTAGTCCAAATTTGTTGGCCGTGATCGACTTGGGGAGAAGGAAGAGATGGCACCATCATTTTGATGTATACTAACTGTATACATCATAATGAACATTTAAAAAATTGGAGAAATTCTGGATCTGCCCTCTGTCGGCCCTAGTGGCTATCTTGGAAAATGGCCCCCCTTGATTCTGAATATATATTTGTAAATCATATCACACGACTCAGGTATCGCAAATACATAGGAAAGGCATGCCAATTTATGTTTTAGACCCAGATAAATCGATTAGGACCACTAATGTATCCCATACCCCATATAACGATCCCATAATTATGTTTTAGTGCCAGATTTTAAGGAAAAAGGAAATTTTGTTAAAATTGTAATATAATAACAAGCGGTATTCTGCTCATAACTCAGCAAATATCATTATTTATGTAAACACTACTAAGTAAAGTACAAAGAACTCACCTTGAACATTACACAGATGTATAGTCTATTGTAATATAATTTATACTTTATTCAGTAGTAGTATTTACAGAAATTAACTTTACTGACATCATTTGCAATGATACTGCGACGAAAGATAATATTTCTGTATTCCATGTTTTTAGTTATCGTAGTTGCTTTTTGCTTCTGTTTGCGTTTTTGTTTGTTTTATAATTTTATGAAGGATATATTGTATATAAATTAATAACACAAAGATCTAAAATGTCTTGGCTTCAGGTTGAACTAAGAAGTGACCTCATCAGTGGTTAACCCGGGAACTGCGGGAGCAAAGATTTTTTTTAGTGCCACCAGTGCGGGGATGTGAGTAAAACAGTGACCATTATGTCATAATTGGATGAAAATTACATCAACGTCAAGGTAGTAAAAATCCACATCCGGCAATATATATATTTTTAACCCAAACGTATGGGGTTGTGGTGTGGTTGTGGTCGGGAGTTGAAATATCTGGCGCGACTGGCACCAAACTGCTGGTGAGAGACTGCTGAGGTGTGATCAGGGGTGCCACTTCTTGGGATTTTTCCCAAGATTTTGAGGGGATTATTCAAGTATTTCTCCAGTAGTTTATCTCAAGGTAAGCATAGGTACCATTGTACCGTACCTTGAGATAAACTACTGGAGAAGTACTTGAATAATCCCTTCATAAGTCCCAAGATAGACAAAAAATATCCCAACAGCAGGACTTAAATCCCAAGATCTTGTGAAAAAGCCCAAGGAATGGTATATCTCTGCGTACAGCGTATAGTCCGGCCGCTAAGGACCAGATTTCAAGAGGATGGGGACATGCCGGATAAAAGCACCAAATTTTGTTCAGGCATTCTACAGGGTCCTAGCTATGATTTTGAGAGGGGAGACAAACGATCCAATTACTCAGAAGCCTCTATGAACCATTTTTGTGATAACGGCTAATTTTCACTTAGAAAAATCTTGATGAAATCAAGATTCGCCTTTAATGGCAAAAGAAATATTCCGTATATGCAATACATCCACTAGTTTGTTATTTAGCCTGTTGGCAAGAAGCAGTATGAGACATACAAGAAGTCAGTGTTGACAGATGCTACACACTCCATCCATGACCCAATTAAGAAAAACAAATTGCCCCTGTTCAGATCGCCAACACCAAAGACGAAGAGTAAGCAGGTCGGACAAGTGTCTATGCTGAAGGATGACGTGGCCCTCTTTTCCCGTCTCTACATAGTCACACAGCACCGTGATGGGGACCTGGACACCTTCTTCAAGCATGAGAATCACCCATACCCTCCTTCTTTGGCTGAAAGAGGGAAGCTGCGACAAGGGAAGAAGTCCGATCTCACCAACATTCTGGCCCAGAAGACGCAAGAAGAACCCTCTGGCTCATTTGATGTTAGAGTGCTCGATGGTGCTGCTGTGGTACACCTCCTCCCAGTGACTGGCATCACTACATTTGACGATTATGCAAGTGGAGTGTTTGTTCCCCACATCATGAGGCAACTGGAAACCTCTATGAGAGTAGATGTGGTATGGGACAGGTACCTGGACAACAGTATCAAAGAATCAACCAGAGAGAAACGGGGGAAAGGTGTACGAAGGAAGGTGGCAGGCCAGACCAAGGTCCCAGGCAATTGGCCCGATTTCCTGCGTGACCCCACAAACAAGGTAGAACTCTTCCAGTTCCTATCAGAGAAGATTGTATCCACTACCTTCCCAGACGGAAAGCAGGTCTTTGCAACATCTGGAGCCTCTGTAGTCTGCAGTGGCACTGACCACTCGATGCCGCCATGTGACCACGAAGAGGCAGACACAAGAATTGTGGTCCATCTACAAGATGCCCTAGAGAGTGGATGCACCACATGCTTGGTACGCACCGTGGATACTGACGTTCTTGTCATCCTCATCGGGAAGTATCACTTTCTAGCCAGCAAGTATCCATCGGCTGACATCTGGGTCGCCTTCGGCAGTGGCAAGAACTTCCTTTTCCTACACATCAATGCCATCTGTAGTACTCTGGGCAAAGAGAAGTCCACAGCGCTACCAGTGTTCCACAGCTTCACAGGGTGTGATACGACTTCTTCTTTCTTTGGAAAGGGGAAAAAGTCGGTTTGGGAAGCATGGGGTGCCTATACCGAAGTCACAGATGCCTTCAACTTCATCGTAGAACATCCACATGCACAAATCACCGTGGATTGCCAGGAGTTCCAGATGCTGGAACGTTTCACAGTCGTTATATATGACAAGACCAGCCCTCTGGTGTCGGTGAATGAAGCAAGAAAGGAACTGTTCTGCCAGAAAACAGAACGATGGAGAACATTCCCCCAACTCAACAGGCCCTGCTGCAGCACACCAAGCGTGCAGTGTACCAGGCTGGCATCTGGACAACCTGTCACCAGGCCCAACAACAGACACCAACTGCTGAAGGCTGCGGTTGGACACTGGATGCAGAAACAAAGTCCTGGGTTCCTGTCTGGAGCTCGCAGCCTGCGGCAGCAAAGGCTGTAAGTGAACTTGTGAAGTGTGCCTGCAAAAGTGCTGCAGGTTGTGGCGGGAGATGTTCATGCAAGAAAGCCAGCTGGAAATGCACCGAACTGTGCAGCTGCAAATGT
>JACEEZ010016675.1:92500-145000 GCA_016584305.1 Chionoecetes opilio
GATCCAGAATCCACTCCTCAGACCATGTCATGGATCCACTCATACAGCTCTCCTAAACAGGGTTAAGTCAAGTTTTTCGTCTCATCAACTACCCTCCTCTGACTTACTGTCTTCAATTTTTAAAACACCGCCTCAATGCTGCTTATCTTGCTATCTTCTACCGTTACTTTCATGCTCACTGCTTTTCTGAACTTGCTAACTGCATGCCTTCCCCCTCTCCCACGGCCTCGCTGCACAAGACGTTCTACTCATTCTCATCCCTATTATGTCCATCTTCCTAATGCAAGAGTTAATCAGTATATTTACTTTTTCATCCCTTTCACTGGTAAACTCTGGAACTCTTTTCCTGTTTCTATTTTTCCACCTTCCTACGTTTTAAATCTTTTCCAAGAGAGGAGTGCCATGATACCACCTAATATTAATACTTTCAGATATATTGAATTACAATTTGCAAATAAATACTGAATATTCTGATATAATATCTTTAAAGTAATCACTATGGATTTTGATTTGACTGTGAAAGTTGACGACAACTTTCCATGCGGAGACGATCATTATCGTCTGACTGATTCACACAGAAAGGAGACAGGACGAGAAAAAACTACGGAAATCGTAGACATCGACGGAAAAGGTGCTACTGTGACGGCGCCTTACAGGCTGTCTTGTTGCTGCCTGCTGAATAGTTGATTTTTAAGACAGTTAAACAATGGAAGTTGTTACGATATATACCTTAATAACCCGTTGATATATTGAGGATACGTAGAGGATGACATCTCAAATGTATTTCGATTTCCTGTCATAGTATCCAATATTTTGACACCAAAACCAACCTTCATGTAGGTATATATATTTTTTAAGTCGCTTCATTGCCATTTTTTGTCAAGTGAAGTTGACTTCCTGGCCGTTCATGATCTTAACTACGACCTTTGCCCATCAGGCCCAACTATTTATCTATTAGTAAGATACTTGTGTGTACCAGTTTCAGGTGTTCTGCCTCGTTTGCGGCAAATTTGCATATTATATCCCAACAAAATGTGTGAGAAATCTGAGGAAATTAAAATCAGATACACCAACCTGCTTTCGTCATGTCTTAATTTTTCTACATTTGTTAACTTATTGATTTTCAGCAACAATGCAAAACTGTGCGCTATTTGCGATGAGATAACGGCTTCTCTGTAGTTAGTAGTATCCCAGTTAGTTTCAAGGAAAACATTATATTCAAGGGGGGGAAGGGTAGTTACAAATATTCTGCAGGCTCACCATGCACTCTACTTATATCAGTGTTAACATGTTGAACATTTCCATTTATGTTACCTCCTATTTTGCATCTCCTTCCACAGAACAACCATGGAAACCTAGCGGTAATCACCAACCTTCTGTACAAAAATGATCGCTTGGCTCACGTGTATACATGGCGGCAAGCTTTATCCACGCTAAATGTGGACATAAATGCCAGTATCAGTAGCTTCACCACGGCACAGCCAGTTAATACTTCAAGCAGCTCTTTAAATCTCTTCCCCGATAAGACCAAAGATTTAGGGGGAGCAATCCTAAATGTGAGTACAGCATTACAATATTGTTGTTAATTGTGACTATTAGTTGCTGGTAATTGACCAGTTATTTCGTTATGCGTAGCCATAATACTAGCATTATATAATCACGGCTAACAAAGAATGTTCAAAATATGTGCAGCTATTTTGATTCATTACTGATAGTTTACTGCAGTAATTTTATATTCTTTCATTATTCGTCATGAAAATGTGTGTGTGTGTATTCATCTAGTTGTATTCATCAGGGCCTGAACAGCGCTCGTATGGCCCCGTCTCCATATCAACATTTTGATCATTCATCCTTAGTGGTTAGTGTAGGCCGAAGCCACCACCCCGGGAGGGGGGGTCACAAACCCCCGGCTGACACCCGGTACCCATTTACTGCTGGGTGGACAGGGGCTGGGGTTTTAAGGAAACAGCCCATATGTTTCCGCTCCGCCCGGGGATCGAACCCGGGACTTCTCGGTTGTGACCCGAGCGTGCTAACCACTACATACTATGTGTGTGTGTGTGTGTGTGTGTGTGTGTGTGTGTGTGTGTGTCTGTGTGTGTGTGGTGTGTGTGTGTGGTGTGTGTGTGTGTGTGTGTGTGTTTGTGTTTTTATGAATAATATATACTATATACATTTTATAATATATATATATATATATATATATATATATATATATATATATATATATATATATATATATATATATATATATATATATATATATATATATATATATATATATATATATATTATATATATATATATATATATATATATATATATATATATATATATATATATATATATATATATATATATATATATATATATATATATAGATAGATAGATAGATAGATGGATGATAAAAAAAAATATTTTTAACATCACAAAGGCAAGCCAAGGGACAACAAAAAAGAGGTAACACAAAGCCCGCTTAGTTGCCAGTCCCTATAAGGAAGACAGTAAGACAATACAAAAAGGGGGGTGAGCCAATTTAGTCCGGGAGTTGTCTTGTTCCTCTTCTCTTGAAAATATTTAAATCGGAGGAAGGTGGAAAACTAGAAACAGGAAGAGAGTTCCAGAGTTTACCAGTGGAAGGGATGAAAGAGTAAAGAGTCTGATTAACTCCTGCATTAGAAAGATGGACAGAATAGGAATGATAATGAATGCACAGTCTTGTGCAGCGAGTCCGCGTGAGGGTGAGAGGCATGCATTTAGGAACTTCAGAAGAGCAGGGAGCATGAAAATAACGGTAGAAGATAGCAGGAGAAGCAACATTGCGGCGGTGATTTAAAGTTGAAGACAGTCAATCAGAGGAAAGGAGTTGATAAGACGAAAAGCGTTTGACTCAACCCTGTTTAGGAGAGCTGTATGATTGGATCCTCCCCAAACATGTGAGACATACTCCATACATGGGCGGATAAGGCCCCTGTAGAGAGCAAGCAACTGGGAGTGAGTAAACAAAGGACGCAGACGCCACGGGACACCTAACTTCTTGGAAGCTGTTTAGCATGAGATAAATGAGATTGATATTTCTAGTTCATACTTTAAGTAAAGGGCAGTCCAATTAAGAATGTTCATTGTAGAAAAAGGAGATAGTTGAGTGTCATTGAAGAAGAAGGGATAGTTATCTGGTAGGTTTTGTCTAGTAGATAGGTGATAAACTTGGGTTTTTGAGGCATTGAACAAAACAAGGTTTGCTTTTCCCCAGTCATAAATTACAGAAAGATCAGAGGTTAGGCGCTCGGTGGCATCTCTCCGTGAATCACTTAGTTCATGTTCAGCTGGACGTCTAAATAACGACGTTGAAAAATGCAGGCTAGAATCATCAGCGTAGAGACTGATAGGGCTTCGAGTTATCCCTAGAAGATCATGTATGAATAATAGAAAGAGAGTGGGTGATAGAACAGAACCCTGAGGAACATACTATTGATATAATTAGGAGAAGAACAATACCCGTCTACAGTAGCTGCAATATAACGGTTTGAAAGGAAACTTATGATGAAGGTACGTAGATAAGGATAGAAACCGAATGAGGGTAGTTTGTGTAGCGAGCCACTTTGCTATATGTTAATTTTAAGGGCTCAACAATGTCTGAAGATTAAGCTTTCACCACCCACATTAAGTGAGATTTTTTTTTTTTTTAAAGAATATATGAGGGTAACCGAATTAAATGGACAACTCTTTAAATAGGTTATCTTGATAAGTATATATGTCTCTGAGTAATCATATCCCCACTCGAGGGTTCCACAATAATCGGTAACGGTAGAAATTATACAAAATAAACTTAAATATCACTTGGGTTTAGCATAATAATAAATCGCTTAAGCACTTGGGCTAGGTAGCCCATCTATCTCTACCTAGAATAGTATCTACTGTTCTTATAAACTGTCATGGCCTTAGCTCGTAGGCGCGTAGTCAAGGCAATCGTCCTGGGATCTCAACACTCGCTGCAACACACCGCCGCCAGGCTTTCCTCTACACTGTATTCCACGTGGCTTCAATGGACACCCATCTCTCCTGCTAAGGCCATCTTCTTGTTCTCCGCTCACCACATAAAACCCTTTTAGAGGGTTACCGGGAACGTCTCTCTTCACCCAACCGATCAGTACGAGGGTCGGCGAGAGAGAGAGCGAATGTTTACCTGCCCTCCTCCTCGCCTCCTATTCGTGACGTCACAAGCGCCTACGAACATATTACGAGACGAGACAAATGCACCCTAATTTCTTCTGCTCAGTAAACACCTTAAATAATCCAAATTATTTGAACTAACGAGTGAAGAAAAAATATTATTTATCAAGTGGCTACATATTTAACGGGTATGAGGAGAGACAAAGAGAGGTATGTCAGGAGTCTCGCTGAGGATGTCGAGGGTCATTTGAACGCTAATGACCTCCGACCCGCCTACCGAGCCCTGAAGAAGCTCCGTTCCAAGTCTCCTTCTCGGGCGAGTGCTATTCGAACAGCAGATGGGCGCTTCGTGTCGGACATGGATGGGCAGATGGCTCGTTGGGCTGAGTACTTTGGGCAGTTGTTCACGGTGGAGCCTCCAACTGAGCAGCTTCACACCACTGGGTTACAGGCAGTGGATGCCGATCCTCCCATTGACGAAACCGCACCCTCTCTTGACGAAGTCAGAGAGGCTGTAGCAAAGTTGAGGGGTGGAAAAGGCAGCTGGTGTTTGTAATATCAGTGCGGAGCTCCTCAAAGCTGGGGGTGAGGCCATGATCCGCGGGTTGCATGCTGTCCTGACTGTCGTGTGGCAATCAGGTACCATTCCTCCTGACTGGAAAAGGGGGCTGGTCGTCCCTATCTGGAAAGGGAAAGGGGACCGTCAGGACTGCAACAATTACCGCGGTATTACACTGCTCAGCGTACCAGGCAAGGTGCTTGCCCATCTATTGCTGACACGGATTCGCAGTCATCTGGTGAAGCATCAGAGACCTCAGCAGTCTGGGTTCACGCCTGGTAAGTCAACAACGGACCGTATCCTAGCGCTTCGTGTCCTGGTGGAACGCCGACGTGAGTTTCGACAGGGGATGCTTGCAGCCTATGTTGATCTCAAGACGACATTTGACTCAGTGCGTCGTGAGTCACTTTGGGACCTTCTGCGACTTCGAGGGATTCCTGCAAGGACTATTGGTTTGATAACTGGTCTGTATTCTGGGACTGAGAGTGCTGTGAAGTGTGGGGCAGGTGTATCCAGCTTCTTCCCTGTGAATACAGGAGTGAGGCAAGGGTGCGTCCTTTCCCCATCCCTTTTCAACGCTTGTATGGACTGGGTATTGGACAAGGTTGTAGACCAAAGTGATTGTGGAGCATCCGTCGGCAACACCAAGATCACTGATCTTGTTTTTGCCGATGATGCAGTAATCTTTGCTAAGTCGCTGGAGGTCCTGGTGATGGCTCTCGAGGCGCTGCACGAGGAGGCAAAGCCTTTGGGACTTGAGGTCTCCTGGCTCAAGACCAAGGTCCAGGTGTTTGGAGACCTACTAGATGAAGCAGTACAGTCTGTTCATGCGTGTGGCGAGGACATTGAAATCTTGGAAAGTTTTACATACCTTGGTAGTGCAGTCCATAATGACGGCGGGTCACGTCAAGAAGTCTTACGGCGGATTGGCATAGCCCACGGTGTTATGGACTCGATCAGCGGGAGTATTTGGCATTGTCGGTACCTGTGCAGAAGGACAAAGATCATGATCTTCAAGTCGCTTGTGATCCCTGTCTTACTCTATGGTTGTGAGACATGGACACTAAATAGTGACTTGAAGAGACGAATCAATGCCTTTGGTAATAAGTGTCTTCGCATAATCATGGGGTATCGCTGGGATGATTATGTGTCAAATCAGCGATTGCACCGTGAGACTGAATCGAGGCCTATTACCTGCATAGTCCGTCAGCGCCAACTTCGACTATATGGGCATGTGGCACGCTACCCTGAAACCGATCCTTCCCATCGGGTTGTATCTGTAAGAGACAATCCGGCGTGGAGGAGGCCAAGGGGGCGCCCACAAGGCTCGTGACTGGGGCAAGTCGATGTTTCTTGTCGAGAGCTGCTTGGTATGGGAAAGGAGCCTGCATGGGAACTCGCGCGTGGTGACCCCCGGGAGTGGCGTCGTAGGGTGGGCGAGGCGACGCGCCCCCCGGCGTATGCCCCCAGTGATTGATTGATGAGTGATACATATTTAAGCTCGTCTAGGTGTAAATTTTCCGTCGACCCAATGACTCATTTTCCCTCATTACATAGCTTCTTCCCCCCCAAAAAAAATTCTTAGTCCTCAGCCCTTCATCACACATCCGACCAGACATCTAGCTAAGTACAACAAGAAAATATTATCATATCATGACTCCACTCCCTTTAAATCCACATAATGGTTTTCTATTCACACACAAAAAAATGTAACTCTTGGACACCTAGAATTTTCAGATGAATTTTACAAACATATGTATTTAAGTGGTATTGCATTCTTAACTTCTTCACCTCTCTCACCATGAGCAGATTAGCCAGTTTGGGATACAAGTCAATGTAATGACTTTACTCCAACCTCTTACTTCATCCTCTCCAAATTTACTCACTTAGGCCGAAGCCATATAGAGTCGTGACTGGATTCATCCCTCTAGTCTGTAATTGTTATTCCTTTACCCCACTAAACCTAAGCATAGGCACGTAGGGATAAATCACGACTGGATTTTCTCCATACCCTTCCGTAACTTGGGATAAGGCTCACCTCCTCATTGAGGCATACACTCCTGCATCAATCACCCATCGAGCAAAGCTCAGAGCCAAGTACATCCTCGGGTCTAACGATAACCTTTGCGGGTTTAGTGTATAGTGTAATCTATGTACACCCTCTAAGGTAACACTTTTCTAACCTACATGTCTGTCTAGGGGACTTTCATCAAAATATATCTTTCTCACTAGAGATTAACACTTCTTACTACCTATCATTAACATTCCTCTACATATCTCCTCACTGGCCTCCTCTGTCTATGTCAAGGTCAAGTTCCTCCTCCACTATTACCACTTCTGCTGGCTCCAACAGCCATCTATCCTGTCCTACACAGGGTTTGACATGCTCAGCAGCTCTCTGTACATGTACACCGTCAAATATATTTTATAACACATATGCACCACCATCTCTTAGTACTTCCACTATTTTGTAAGGTCCTAACCACTTAACCGAGAGTTTTCTGTTGGTGCCCGGCTCAAATCGTTCTCTTTTGACCCACACCATTTCGTCTTTCTGCAACCTTGCGTTTTTCCTTTTCACATTAACTTTCTTCCGCCATTTCCTCGCTCTTTCCAAATTTGTTCTTGATGATTTCGTGTGCCAATTATGTTTCCTCCTCTGAGTCAATTTGTGATTACTTCACACTAATCAACCTTGGAGCGTGTCGGAAAAAGAAAGCATAAAAAGGTTGGGTACCCATAGTCTCATGCACTGCACTATTTAAAACCCTCTGGGTTTCTAGGAGATAGCTAGGCCATCTAGTGGGATAACCCTTACACAGGTTAGAGATAATTGTTTTCATGGTTCGGTGCATCCTTTCAGAGATACTATAGCTTGTGGGTACGGAGTAGTATATCCTAACTGTATTTAACATAAGTTACACAATTCTTTAAACTGCTGGGAAGTAAATTCCTTAGCGTTATCTAACAACAAAGTATGTGGTGCTCCAAATACACTAACATATTCCCTGAAGTTTTTACAAACTTCCTCTGTAGTCCTAGGTCTCAATTTATAAAACACCGTAAATCTACTATAATTATCTATTATAGTTAATACATAGCAGTACCCGTGGATTCCTGTTCCCATATCATAGTTATATCTATACATATCCTTTCAAGAGGTTTACTCACTGATGGTAATTTATGACATTGTTGTTGGAGTCCACGACTACCCTTATGCTGTTGACAGGTTAGACAGTTCCTCACATATTCTCTCACATCAGTTTTTAGGTTGGGCCAATAAAAGTATCCCTCTGCTTTACTTATTGATTTCCTTTGCCCTAAATGACCTGATTCCTTATCATGAATTAATTCCAAGGCCGTTTGTTTCAGTTCACTAGGCAAGACCAATAAGTAGTGTACACTGTTATCTAACTGTTGTTTAGTCAAATATAAGACTCCTTCTATAACAAATTGATCTAAAGTACTCCTGGGGTATTTGGTTCTGGGTATTCTGCCACCTTCAAGATACTCTATCATTTCTTTCCATCTTAGTTCCTCTCGCTGCATTTCTTTAATTTCTTCTTTAGTTTTTCCTTGCCATCTCTCCTCTAATTGACATCGAATGATTCTAACTGGTCTACTAAGCTGATCGGCTACTGTGTTCTTTCTTCCGGCTTTATATTATATTTGATACCTATAGTCTCTCATTTCTAAGATTCACCTGTTCATCCTAGGGGACCTGGTTCGTTGTTTAAACTGACACTAACGGTTGGTGGTCTGTTCTGATGATAACTTTGGTTCCCCAAAGGAAATGATGGAACTGTCTGCAGGCTAAGACTATCCCTAGGGCTTCCCTATCTGTTGCCGAGTATCGCGTTTCAGCTGGTTTTATTTTTTTGAAAAAGTAAGAGATTACCTGGGCTTTGCCTTGTTCATCATACTGCATTAGAACGGCTCCTACGTGAGTTTGACTAGCATCTGTATCCAATACAAATGGTTTATTGATATTAACCTTAGTTAAGATGGGAGCGCTAGTTAATTTATATGTAAGTATCTGACATGCCTTCTGGCTTTCCTCTGTCCATTCAAATGGGTTGTCCTTCTTAGTCAAATTAGTAATCGGCACAGCTATTTTAGCGAATCCTTCTATGTACTTCCTATATAAACCTACCATTCCCAAGAACTTTCTGGTTTCCCTGATATTAGTGGGGGGTTTCATTTTCTCTACTGCTTCTATGTTGTTTGGGTTGGGCTGGTAAACCTTCTTTGGCCACTACATGTCCTAGAAAACTAACCTTTCTTTGCCCTATTTTACATTTAGACATATTTAATTTCATTCAAAACGTTGTCAGATGTCCAAATAACCTATCAATTCTCTCCAACAAGACTTCATAACTGGGTGCCATCAGAATGATGTCATCCATATAATTTTTGAGCCAGTTCTCTTTCAGTAAAGGTGTTAAAACATGGGCTAATTTGCGAGAGAAAACTGCCGCACTGCACTTCAATCCATATGGAAGTATTTTAAACTTATACAAGGATATTCCTTCACTATAGGTTGTTAGATCTCTGCTACTCTCATCTAGTAGTACTTGGTAATATACATCTTTCATGTCTAGAGTAGCATATATTCATAGCCCGCTACGGATTCTGCTAGTTCTTCGAATTTGGGTAGGAGGTGTATATCAGTGGCTAAATGTTGATTTACTTTCATATAATCCAGACACATTCTCTTTTACCCGTTCGGCTTGTTAACCAGTACTATAGGACTTAATCACGCAGCTGTGGAGTGTTCTATTATGTCTTCTATCTTTTCATGGAGAAAAGATAGTGTTTCTCCTGCTCACTTAGGTAAATAAAAGTGTCCTGCTCACTTAGGTGTTTCCAATCTCTCCCTTCCAGAATAGCCTGGATTCGTTCCTGCCAAGTACCACTACCTTTGTTAGCATCACTGTCGGGTAACATAGCGTTACTCATTCTAGTGGTTAGACAGCGTGGTCCTTCAGTAACCTCAATCATCAATCATTGGGGGCATACGCCGGGAGGTGCGTCGCCTCGCCCACCCTACGACGCCACTCCCGGGGGTCACCACGCGCGAGTCCCCATGCAGGCTCCTTTCCCATACCAAGCAACTCTCGACAAGAAACATCAACTTGCCCCCGCCACGAGTCTTGTGGGCGCCCCCTTGGCCTCCTCCATGCCGGATTGTCTCTTACAGATACAACCCGATGGGAAGGATCGGTTTCAGGGTAACGTGCCACATGCCCATATAGCCGAAGTTGGCGCTGATGGACTATGTAGGTAATAGGCGTCGATTCAGTCTCACGGTGCAATCGCTGATTTGACATGTTATCATCCCAGCGATACCCCATGATTCTGTGAAGACACTTATTACCAAAGGCATCGATTCGTCTCTTCAAGTCACTATTAAGTGTCCATGTCCCACAACCATAGAGTAAGACAGGGATCACAAGCGACTTGAAGATCCGAATCCTTGTCCTCCTGCACAGGTACCGACAACGCCAAATACTCCCACTGAGCGAGTCCATAACACCGTGGGCTATGCCAATCCACCGTAAGACTTCTTGACGTGACCCGCCGTCATTATGGACTGCGCTACCAAGGTATGTAAAACTTTCCAAGATTTCAATGTCCTCGCCGCACGCATGAACAGACTGTACTGTTTCATCTAGTAAGCCTCCAAACACCTGTACCTTGGTCGTAAGCCAGGAGATCTCAAGTCTCAAAGGCTTTGCCTCCTCGTGCAGCGCCTCGAGAGCCATCACCAGGACCTCCAGCGACACAGCAAACATTCCTGCAACATCAGCCAAAACAAGATCAGTGATCTTGGCGTTGCCGACGGATGCTCCACAATCACTTTGATCTACAACTTTGTCCAATACCCAGTCCATACAAGCGTTGAAAAGTGATGGGGCAAGGACGCACCCTTGCCTCACTCCTGTATTAACAGGAAAGGAGCTGGATACACCTGCCCCACACTTCACAGCGCTCTGTCCCAAAATACAGACCAGTTATCAAACCAATAGTCCTTGCAGAAATCCCGCGAAGTCGCAGAAGATCCCAGAGTGACTCACGATGCACTGAGTCAAACGCTTTCTTGAGATCAACATAGGCTGCAAGCATCCCCTGTCGAAACTCACGTCGGCTTTCCACCAGGACACGAAGCGCTAGGATACGGTCCGTTGTTGACTTACCAGGCGTGAACCCAGACTGCTGAGGTCTCTGATGCTTCAGCAGATGACTGCGGATCCGTGTCAGCAATAGATGGGCAAGCCCCTTGCCTGGCACGCTGAGCAGTGTAATACCGCTGTAATTGTTGCATTCCTGACGGTCCCCTTTCCCTTTCCAAATAGGGACGACCAGCCCCCTTTTCCAGTCAGGAGAAACGGTACCTGATTGCCACACGGCAGTCAGGACAGCATGCAACCCGCGGATCATGGCCTCACCCCCAACTTTGAGGAGCTCCGCACTGATATTACAAACACCAGCTGCCTTTCCACCCCTCAACTTTGCTACAGCCTCACTGACTTCGTCAAGAGAGGGTGCGGTTTCGTCAATTGGAGGATCGGCATCCACTGCCTGTAACCCAGTGGTGTGAAGCTTCTCAGTTGAAGGGTCCACCGGTAACCTGCTGCTCATGAATTTCTTCTGAGTTTACTACTTCATACATGGCTAAACATGTACCAGAACATAATTTCAACTGTCCTGTGGAAATTATCCACCAAACACCCTCTCATAATTGGTAGAGTGGTAGTTTGCCCCCCCCCCCCCCTAGTGAGAGGTATTTTCCACTCATCATAGGAGGGCGCGTATAGGGATATGTATATGTAATTGTAATGGTAATGGGTAATAATTATGGTAATTTAGGTAAATGATTAGTACTGGGATAGGATAAATTAATATTCCCAGTGGTTAATTGCACTTAAATAATTAGCACCTTAATTTGAAGCGCGGTCATTGTCTATCGTCATTAGATTCTAGGCCATAGGGAATAATATACGTGGCTTAGGACCAGGTAGCGGTGGCTCACCGCCCACCTCGGAGACTCAGTACACTCCACCCCTCCGTGAGGATAATATCAATTGTTAATAGATGTGCTTGTCTATTGATGTCTATACACTTGGAGTGTATTCCCCATGGTGGGAATTTATTTCACATACATATTTAATTTGAAGTTTCTCTTACCTAGCAATCAAACCCATGTCTATCTCCCGACACATCATCCCAGCTAATTAACTAACTAGGATACTTATCGGTGTATAGTGGGTTGAAATGGGCTGTAGGTTATCATCAATACTGCAAGTCGAGTGATCCGCAGTGGTAGCGCGTGATCAGAGCCGCCCGTGGATGATAAGAGGCGGAGGGCTGGAGACTTAGTGTTTCGTTATCGCGTCAGGATGGTTTTCACACCCTGTTATCCATGACGCACGGCTATTATCAGTGTGTTGTATTTTAACACGGTCCTATTGGTTTACACTTATATGTACAATTAACTATGTACAAAATTTGTACTTATATACTACAAGCACGTATTAGATGTTTCTCCCATGAGGGTGTGGAGTGTACTGTACTTGTAGACAAGCACGTCTATTAACAATTGATGTTATCCTCACGGAGGGGTGGAGTGTATTAGTAATAGTAATTACTACTATTAACTATTGATAGAAAGATTGTCTTTTCCTTAGTAACCTTGACACATAAGGGAGCTATAGTTTGTACTTGTCTTTTTATGGGGTTCACCACGAGAATGGTTCCCTCTACCTCGTCCACTGCTAATTCTAACCATCTAGTTTTTTCTTGTCCTATGGACACGCTTTGATGTATTATGATATTGCGGCTTGATGTAGAAACCTCCTCTTTGCACTCCATGTTCTTAACTGCTCTTATTGTGCCGTATTTGGTGTCAATTCAAGGGGTAAGTTAAGTTAGCCCACATGACAATTTTTTGTTTGTAATTTATCGTCAACTTACCAACATATGGCTTACATATATGTACCAACATGTCTACGACATTGTATCATCAACGACTTCACAACTTCTTGCCTACTATGTTGTATTTTGTGTTGCCAACATGTTGTGTCGCCAGTGTGGACACACCTTAAGTCACATAACGAACATATAAAACAAATTTATATAACTGTACATCAACTTTAACTCAGCCCAATAAACTATATATACAAATAGAGAGACCTACAAAATGGTGGTGTAAGTGGTGATCAAGACACCCCATGAACTACAAAGTTCTAAAAATTTCAATCAATCAATCATTGGGAGCATACGCCGGGGGGCGCGTCATCTCGCCCACCCTACGACGCCACTCCCAGGGGAAACCACTTACGAGTCCCCATGCAGGCTCCATTCCCATACCCAGCTACTCTCGACAAGAAACATCAACTTTGCACTAACCACGAGCCTTGAGGCCGCCCTCTTGGCCTCTTCCGCGCCGAATTGGCTCTTACATATACAACCCGGTGGGAAGGATCGGTTTCAGGGTAGTGTGCCACATGCCCATATAGCCGAAGATGGCGCTGACGGACAATGCAGGTAATAGGCCTCGATTCAGTCTCACAGTGCAATTGCTGATTTGACACGTAATCATCCCAGCGATACCCCATGACTCTGCGAAAACACTTATTACCAGAGGCATCGATTCGTCTTTTCAATTTGCTATTTAGTGTCCATATCTCACAACCATACAGTAAGACAGGGATCAAACGCGACTTGAAGATCCGGATCTTTGTCCTTCTGCACAAGTACCGACAACGTCAAATACTCGTGCTGAGCGAGTCCAAAACAAAGTGGACTATGCCAATCCCCGTAGGTCCTCTTGATTTGACCCGCCGTCATTCTGGACTGCGCTACCAAGGTATGTAAAACTTTCCAAGATCATAATGTCCTCACCGCACGCATGAACAGACTGTACTGTTTCATCTAGTAAGCCTCCAAACACCTGGACCTTGGGTTGAGCCAGGAGACCTCAAGTCCCAAAGGCTTTGCCTCGTTGTGCAGCGCCTCGAGAGCCATCACCAGGACCTCTAGCGACTCAGCAAAGATTACTGCATCATCGGGTAAACAAAATCTGTGATATTGGTGTTGCCGAGGGATGCTCCACAATCACTTTGATCTACAACTTTGCCCAGTCCATTCAAGTGTTGAAAAGTGATGGGGCAATGGACACATCCTTGCCTCACTCCTGTATTCACGTATTCACAGGAAAAAAGCTGGATACACCTCCCCCACACTTAACAGCACTCTCAAAGCTCTTTTAAAACCTCTATGCTCTACAATGATCTAAAAAAGTCTACAACGCTCAACGAATTTCAAACAAGCCCATTATATAACACAACCACAACCGCTGACTTGCCTAAACCACAACCAGACAGCCAGGCAGCCCGCCCAACAACATTATTAATGCAGCAACCACGCCTACCTATCACGTAGCACGCATAAGGTACCAACCGACTATACTTCAAGCAACAGGCATCAGCTACAAAGTCACAAGATTAATAAATTATACAGGCAATAAGTCAGCACCTAGCGCTTCAGCACTGCTATCAATATATCTTAACCTACCGCCCTGGTTGGCTTTAACCGCCCCCTATATATATATCTACATTTTAAGAAACGAACCAAGCATCATTCACATCAAGACTAAATATGAAGTACCTGTACAACGCGGCACTTACAAAATGAATGCTTCAACATATCAGAACATAAGAACATAAGGAAGCTACAAGAGGACGTGAGACCTTCATGAGGTACGTAGTTCATATTACTAAATACAGCCTACATCCACCATTCGTCCCCATCAATGAAATTATCTAGCCTCCGATTAAAGCTGCCTAATGACTCCGCATTAAATACCTGCCGACTGAGCCCATTCCAATCATTTACCACCCTATTTGTGAACTAGTTTCTCGATATTTTTTTTTTAAACTACGCATTTCCAGTTTTAATCCGTTACTTATTGTTCTACCCTGATTACTAGCCCTAAGAACTTTTCCTACATATCCTTTATTGTATCTCATTAACCACTTAAAATCTTCTCAGATTGTCCATACTCTACGCCTCTCGAGTGAGTGTATATTTGATAGCTTCAATCTCCTCTCATAACCAAAGTTGCGCATCACATGAATAATTTTGTTCATCCTTCTCTGCACTGATTCTAACAAGGCTAACATCCTGTAATACGGAGACCAAAACTGAATGGCATAGTCTAAAGCCGCGGTCAAACGAGCAACTTTTCCGTCAATATTCAGGCGGCAATATTCAGCAAAGACAATACCCTGCCGTGTTTTGGTCACACGGACTTTCACAGAGGTAGCAAGAGTTTTAATGGCAGTTTTGGGCTCTCAAGATTTATCTGAAGAAGCGTCTTTGGAAAAATAGGGATAAATAGGGAGAAACTGGTTCACAAATAGGGTGGTGAATGATTGAAATAGATTCTTGTGTATGGAAGCGCGTCAGACATCAAAAATCAAACATTCAAACATCAAAGTGATCAATAATAAGTTGGTATCCCCTAAAAAATTTAGTTATTAATAGACCGTCAACAAAGAAAATGGAAACCATCTCGAACTCATGTAAATTTTTCTAGGGTTTTGTATCCTTCAAAACGCTTAAAAAAACGTACAAGAATGTACAGGCTTCACAATTCGTCTTGTATTCGGTTTTTGCCACTATGTAGCTATTTATTTCAGCTTCTGAATATTGAATATGAGCGTGCATTAAAAATGAATGTCAAATAATATGCGTTGGTGGTGGGAATTCTGAGAGAATATTCTGACAAGAATATTCTTAGAAGACCAACATGTTGGTCTTCATAAAACAGCGCATATATATCCGAGTTTGGGCCGCGTTTGTGTTGCCGGCTGTAATATTGCCAGAAAAGTTGCTCGTGTGACCGCGCCTTAAGTGAGGTCTGACTGTAATGGCATAAAATCCCCGGAACCGATAGCAAGCGGTACATACCCTTTGGTGTAAACGGTTAACGCGCAAGTTGTTGACGTGCACAATCTGGTGAGAGCGTAGGTTCGAATCCTCGCCTGGGCAAGAAAAAAGGAAATTATATATCTCCGAATTATAATTACCAGCCTTAGTCATGTGTCTGTTGGAAAGACATACTGACGGGATTTCAAGAGGTGACTGTTGCCCAGGGCAATGTAAAACCTCTGTCGGGCCCGAATGCTTCCCCATGGAGGCATTACTTGGATCCATCATACGGCCACATGCAAATCTCTGTCAACAGGGCTTAATAAATCTCCTCCTTGACCAAGACTGCCCTGCCTCTTCAGGAATCTCAATCAGAATATCTCAACAGCAAGTACGAGTAAGTTAAACCGAGAAAAGAGAGCAAGATCAAGCTCCCCCCGGTACAATGGAAGCAGCGGTGAAGATGGTCCAGTCCAGTATCCCATTGAAAGGTATACAGGCAACAAAGAAAATAGGGAAGACCATCACCGACTCATAAAATCCTCCGAAAAGACAAGCCTAGACCCCTCGAAGCTACGTACAAGCTACCAAATGTACAAGTCTTCAGAATTCGGGGAATAAATCCATAACGGAGGAAGAAGGAGCATGATCAAATTCTCCCCGTTACATGACTAGAGCCAAATAAAGCTTTAGAACAACCTCAGCATTTCTACTTTTAACACTCCTGGTTATGAATCCTAACACCCTATTAGATATATTTCTAGCCTCAATACAGTGTTTCCTAGGACTGAGGTTTGAGCTCATCCTCACTTCCAAATCTTTCTCATCTTCGGATTTTGTCGGTGATACATTGCGTATAGTGTATCTATTTTCAGGATTTTGTCTACCAACATTAATTACACTACACTTATTAATATCAAATTGCATCTGCCACCTGACTACCCACTCATTTGATTTATCTAAGTGTCCTTGCAACATGTTTACATCAGACTGTAATATAATAATCCTATCTACCTTACTATCTATCATCAGCAAACTTGCTGATATCACTGCTAATCACACTATCTTGGAACCCAACTTGTTACCAGCCCCCATGCAGATTTAGCACCATTAATTGTAACCCTTTGTTGCCTATCACTTACCCAAGATATAATCCAACGAAGAACCTACCCATCTATTACATGTGCCTTAACCTTATCTAAGAGTCTCGTGTGTTACCTTGACGAATGCCTTACTAAAGTCTAGGTATATCATAATCCTCATCATTATTTGCCTATTTCATAAACTTTCCTATAAAAACTCAATATATTGGTGAGACATGATCTAGCCTTGGTGAATCCATGTTGTGAATAATTTACCAAACTGAGTTTTTATAAATCCTCTATAATATTTTTTGCGTAACAAAATCCAATCATTTACCTATCACTGACGTTTGACTAACGGGTCGATAATTTGACATCAATCCTCTTCCACCCGTCTTAATTAAGAGGACCGCCCGCCCTTCTGCAAATTAGAGTTACTTAGGGTTAAGTGACGACTTATAAGTATGATTTTCACTCAGATCTGGCCAATAGTTTTTAACAAACAAAGAAAAAAGAAGGAGAAATAGGCAGGGTTAAATTGCTTTCAACTAGATTATTAATGCATTTCTTTTATCTTTTAATCATTAACTCTTCTACTTATAAAGAACGATTATATGGTGTGTTTTTTCTCCGTCGTTGTTTGTCACCGATAAAAACAAAATCTTAATACTAAGAAAAACTTCGCTCAAAATTAGGTTTGCAACATTAGTGCCATGTTCCTAATTGACATAGACATACAATTCGACCATAGTAATTTTTGTGATGTATCCAGCTATCCATTTATCCCTCATATGTAAGGATCGGATAAAACTGATGAGAGTGAACTAAATTGTATTAGAACAACTCTCATTTTTCAAAAACGAGCATTACATTTTTTTTTTTAGTTTGACTAAGTGTTACGTCAGTAAACCTTAAAAGGGTTTTGAAAATATATATATTTTTTTTTAGTTTATTATGAATGTAACTCTTGAAAATGAACCTATTTTCAAAACCCTTTTAAGGCTTACTGACGTAACACTTAGTCAAACTAAGAAAAAATGTTTAAGGCTCGTTTTTGAAAAATTTAAGTTATTCTAGTACCGTTTATTTCACTGCATCAGTTTTATCTGATCCTTACATATAAGGTATCAATGGATAGCTGGATACATAACGAAAATTACTATGGTCGAATTGTATGTCTATGTCAATTAGGAACATGGCACTAATGTTTCAAACCTAATTTTGAGCGAAATTTTTCTTAGTTTTAAGATTTTGTTTTTATTATTACGAGTAACTCAAGCACACCTGGTCCCTTCCTGCAGGCCAGGATAATAACCACTCAAGGTAAGGGTCTCATTGTCGCAAGGTTTGAACACTTTTCAGAACATACCAGGTTGGTATTCTGATTGCTCATATGGACTTCTTTTTCATATGTATGTGTTTTGGGTGTGTTAACGGGTTCCTGACTCAATAAGGACGTTATTGTGAATCTGGGAACCTCGAACACAAGGTACTGCGATAATACCCTTCCTTATCAGCGGCAACAAATCCAATGAGTTCTCATACGCTCCCGGTAGCTGCTTCATATTTTCGCACGCATTATCAGACGTATAAGTAATCACTGAAATGCATCATGAAACTCAAAAAGAGCATGATAATTGCAATTTTATCTTCAAAACTGATATAAACAAACGAGGCGTGGCGCTCACGTGGTGCGGGGGTGGGCTGAGTGGGATATTTACATCCCTTTAAATATCCTTATATGAGAAAAACTATCCACCCGTGTGTTGCCCAAGGCCACAACTACCATTATATGACTTAAGCTGATTTTGATATTTTTCATGTATAATTGATATATTCAGGGTGGGTGATCCCTTTAAATATGAAGACTACATCTCTTTTCCTCCACAATACCGGCACCTCCCCTATATCAACCGATTTCCTAAAATGTGCGCTAACGACTAACTAACAACCTCTGCAGTATTTTAATACTCTGGGATAAACTTCATCTGGACATGGTGACTTAGAATTCTCCATTATATTTATATCCTCTTCTACCCTACTTCTTTCCCTAGTTATCACAATATCTTTGAGTTTCTCATCACATTTTCCTCTAAACATCTGTTCACTATCAGGTACCATCTGCATATCCTCAAAAGTAAAAACACTTAATAAATAATAAAAAAATTGAAATTTTACACGTATCATCTTCAGAACTTACAATCTCTCCCTGCTCTATTCTTATCGGTCCCACTAATTCCCTATTTTTTGTCATATAGACCTAAAAAAATACATTAGAGTCGGTCTTTGCCTGGCCAGCAACCTTGATCTCATAACTGTTATTTGCTAAACTTGTTAACTTTCCTAACCATCACGTTATACTAATCTCTGTTCATCTGCCCTGTCTTAACCTTCTTATACATGTCACTTGTTATTCCATTGTTGTGTTTTTAATTCCCAGTCATCCATTTAAGGTCATTTTATCCCTGATCTTATCGCCCTATAAGGAATTTTCTTTTTCTGGCCTGCAGTTAAATTGCTGACAAATAATGTATACTCCTCACCAGTAGGTACTAACCTCAAGGACACCTCTCTCCGCCCGGACTTCAGACCCCACCTTCCCCTCCATCCTACAACCACAGTTAATATTTTCCAGGTGTCTTTTTAATCCTGCATAATTAGCCTTTCCGAAGTCAGGTACTCTATGCTTATTAACACTTCTAGCTCCTACATCCCATTTTAAGCAAAATCTGATTACACAATGATCGCTACTACCTAACTGACCTCCCTTTTCCACATCTGTAACTAAATTTTCCGTGTTTGTTTGTAATAAATGTAGAATATTATCTCCCCTAGTAGGGTGCTTGATTGCTTGCCTTAGAAAGTTATCCTGAACTAGATTTAACACTTTTTCTGCGAACATTGTCTCCTATAATTTATCCCAGTCTATGTTCCTACGATTAAGATTTCTTACCACGCATAATCGAGTTTATCATCTACAAGCCTTGCTTACTTCTTGCCCTATGGGAACTGAATTTTTTTTGCGTAAGTTCGGATGCCTATACACTATACACAAAATAGTTTTCTCCGTTCCTTCCGTAACCTCCACCCATATAGATTATATGCTACCATCTGTTATTATAACATTATTAACACAACACTGCAATGTATATCATGCATACGTAAAGCGCACTCCTATATCTCTAATGTCTATCCTGTTCTTGTGGAATAACCTATAACCCGCTATCTCAACTTCTGGATTAAATACCTTGCCTGACATATCTAACCATGTTTATATTAATGCTATTATATCAAAATCTGCAATAGTTATTCCTCTCACTAACTCTATCTTGTCTAAAATACTCCTACATTTTGTATATTAGACCTTTAACCCTTTAGAAGGCACCCATAGAAATAATGGATAAAAAATAAAAAAATTCGAAAGTCACAACTGAGGTGTTTCTAAGGCTTTTTTACTCATGGTAATTTTTCATTTAAGTGTGTATAAACTTTGCGCAGTTGCATCAAACAAGTATCCCTTTCCGGGCTACTCGCCCGAGTTACGGATAACCATGTTTGGCCTGCATCAGCCCGTCTGGGCTCTTTGACCTGTCTACATATACACTTTCTTGTTTCAAACATTTTTCTTTTTTAAACGTTTGCTTACTGTAAATACCTCTCTACAACATAATTATATATAATACAACATGATATGGATCTATAATACTAAAATATAAGAAACTGATAAATTAAACACCACGTTGATTTGTATAAAAACCAGCCTTTTAATTAAAAATATGTATTTACACTAATATAAAATAGTTATAAATTATTCCTGTGGCTGTGGCTGCTTGCGGTGGAAGGCAGTGAAGCAATTGCGAGTGTCGGAGAGGCCGAGGGCAACTTTGAAAACGTCGCACATCCACCGCGACCGATGAATGTCTCCCTTCCTGGTGCAGTGTTTGCAAGTCTCATGGGCACAGAAGTAGGCATGTGACGGTTGCTGGTGTCCAGACGATCAGAAACAGTCAGCAGGGAACTCCTCTGGCCTCTCTTGGGCAGTGCCATTGCTGAGCCAGTCTAATGACTGCCTGATGGACCTGCCAGCCAATGCCTTAGTGCACCTGTTGAAGCGTTTCCGCAGAATATTTCCAGCTGAAAGTTCTTCAGGGGCATTGACGTCTCCCCCAAGGAAACACAGTCACTCTTGTACAGTAGCCAGGCATTGCAGATGGGGACGTCAAGAGTGTAACCAAAGAGCTGCATGTACCACCTTCTAGCTCTCATAGGTGTGGTATACAGTTGGGTAAGCATGTCACTCTTATCAATCCCGCCCACCCTTCCATTGTCCCTCTTGATTACATCGGGGCACTCAACATCTTTCCTCTCCTTGGCCTTCGTGTCATACCTCGAGACTGTCGTGGTGGGTTCTTCGCCTGTATTGGTGGACAGAACTGTAACAATCTTGTTATCCTTCCATCGAACAGCTAGAATGCCATTGGTAGAGTAGTAGTCATGAGTTCCACGGGGCACTTTCTTGTGGTCCATTTCCTTGACAGTTCTTAGAGGGGGATTCCCGATGCGGTTCACTCTTGCTGTGCCAACATACCTGCAGCCATACTTGTCTCGCAGGTACTTCACCAATGAAAAGCTGGTGAAGAAGTTGTCGGCATACACAGTACTCTTACCGGGTTCCTTGAGGGTCTTCACCAGCACCACCACAGTCTTATTACTGCCCAATATGTCCTTTTCTTCTTCTGCGAGGGCTGTATGGTGAGTTGGGAAGGTGGACTCGCCCTGGTACATCAGGATGTCATGGAAGAAGCCATCAATGCTACCTTGACAAAAGAGTTTGAAGCCCCGTTTGTCTGGTTTTGTCTTGATATACTGTCTAATGTTGCTAGACCTCCCAGAACGTCTTGGCTTATTCATTGTCATTGAAATGTTGGAGGGATCTCATGAGCCGGAAGCGTTTTGAAGACATGACATCAGGAACTTGAGGGACTCTTTGTCTCCACAGCCCAGTAGTAGGGTACGCCGTAGGTCCAATGAAAAGTGATATATAAATTATTTCGAATTTGGCAGGGTGTTTTCTTATGTAACATGGAATTTTTAGAGTGGTTTGTCCGCTTCAACTTTTTGGTTTGAGCACTTCTTGCTATGCAAAAATGGACTTTTATATTTATATGCAAAACATAGCTTAGCCCCGCTAGAGTAACGGCTTCATTTGCACCTATCATCAATTCTTGATCGTCTTTTTCAGGATGGCTTCTCCTTGTAAACCAAGTGGGTCGATGCCCGCAACTAGACAGAGCTCTGGATCCAGGTTGGCCGCCTTTGTTGGCGGTGGACGAGAGTTTGCTGAGAGTGAGGTGCCTACGTATCGCGGCGTGATGAAGAGGGGAATCCTTCTCCAAGAACTCAGCGGCATCCGGGAGGGTGTTGACAAGCGGGGGTACCCAGTGAGAGACATTGCGAAGGATCTGACCCCCATGGTGCTTGCCCAGTGGAAGAAATCAAACGCCCAGTTTGCACCTCCAGTGGTTGTTATTGACCGGTCCGTGACCAGAGGGATAGATAATTTTTGGAAGAAGGTTGGTGAAGTGGTGAGAGACAGAGCAACTAAAGCAGTAAAGGAATTCTTGGAGAAGAATATGGACAGGCTGTTTGACATAACGGCCTGCCCTTACACGATCTTCCTCTGCAAGGACCAGGAATCCCACTGCTCCAACCCCCAGCTGTGCCACGCGAGAGCACACGTGCAGTGTGACTGCCCCCTGGCCAGCAAAGTCCATACTTTAGACCTGGAGTGGCTGTACTACCAGAGGATCAAAGTTGGGGAGGAGAGTGCAATGATGATGACAGGGGTAGACAAGAATGAGACGCATAGACAAGTGAAAGCAGCAAATAGAAAGCAGTTGGAAGAGGAGGCTAAGCTGAAGAAGCAGAAGCAGAAAGATGAAAAGGTCAGACGTCTTGAGCTGCAGGAGCAGATGTTCCTGGGCCAGGCTGAAGATCACCAGGATTCTGAGGATGGGACGGAGGAGTCGTTCACCCTGCCACTCAGAGGAAAGAGGCAGGAGCAACAGGAGGCTGCCATACTGGTAGACCGACTGCTCAGGGAGAGGCTGGGGTCCCTGGCACCCCTTGTGATGCAGTACTTGGACTGGCCAGCTGCAAGATGAAACACAATGCCAGTCCGGAACCTGGCGCTGGCAAGCATCCGGTTCGACGTTCCGCTCACTGCTGCTGCTGCCTTGGCTTCTGGATTCCTCCAGGACCTTATCGCTGACGGCCACCTCTCTCCAGACATGTCGTACCTGGTCTGCGATCCTAACAAGCTGAGGAGGGCCAGGCAGGATGCCATGGCATCGGTCAGGGTCCTTGACCAGGGGAAGCACCAGGGTATCAAAATAGTTGGATTGGGTTACGATGGGAGGAAGGACAAGACCAGGGCGATGGTGCCCGACAGCTATGGGAAACTGCACCCAAGGTTGATCAGGGAGGAGCATGTGTCAGTGACAGAGGAGCCATCTGGAAAGTACCTTTGGCACTTTGTACCAGAGGACCCGGTGCCACCTGAGAAGCCTGCGTTCAAGGTGGCTCAGGCTCTCTATGATCTGCTGGTGACATACGACTCCACCGACTCACTGCTCGTACTGCAAGGTGACTCCACTAGGGCCAACACGGGGTGATAGGGTGGTACTCACGCCCATTTGGAGAAGATGCTGGGACGCAAGGTCTTCTGGAGTATATGCGTGTTGCACACAAACGAGTTGCCCCTGCGCCACCTTATCACCAGCATCGACGGGCCTACCTCATCTGACACTGGCTTCACAGCCCCAGTGTGCAGTCTGCTGTCCAGCGTGAATGAGATGCAGTAAAACGCAGAGTTCAGAGGAGTGCCAGGCGGTGAAGATCTCACGGAGATACGGGAGTATATCCTGGTCAACATGTCCACTGACCAGCAGGTCTCCTACCAGCTGGTCCAGGCTGTGAAGCGGGGCGTTCTCCCGTCCGAGCTGCAGGAGATCAAGTGTGGCAAGGTGTCCCACTCCATTGCAGACACTGATCAGCTGGCAGCCTGGCCAGGTGCACGAGCCGGCATTCACCTGTTCACTGTCCGGGGATCAGATCCAGGAGATCCTGGTCAAGCCGTACGAGGTTCCGGAGTTCTCTATCCACACTCAGAGCACCGAAAGAGCCGTGAAGCAGGTGACAGAGGCTGCGGCAGCAGTGGTGGGGCAGCAGGCCAGAGACGGGTTCATCCGGGCTCGGGCCCACCACCGGGAGACCATGCCCTGCTTCAGGTCTAAGAAGGACATGATGGACACGTTCTAGGCCAACGTAGAGGCTGTGACACTGTGATGTAGTGCCTGATGAACCAACTGATCAGAAAGTGCTTACCACGCTAGTCATTTGGAACTCATATTGGTGCATGATGCAATAAACAGGACCAACCGGACACTGCGTACTCATTTAAGCATTATTCGATAAGGGTGTAATATAAAAGTGCGATTTTGCATAGTAAAAATTGCTCAAATGCAAAAATGGAATAGGATAAAATCGTCTTAGAATTCCATTTTACATAAGAAATTGGCATGCAAAAGTTGAGAAAAAGAATTTTTGTTATACGGTGTACCCTACACCAGTAGTCCTCTATGCTCGGCAGGCTGCAGATGCCCATGTAGAGTAGCACTGCTATGAAGACTATTATCTCGTGCTTGTCTGTTGAAAATATGGTATTGATGCTATGCTTCTGCCGAGCATAGAGGTTGGTTTGGTAAACTATGTGGTCCACCAGCTCCAGGGAGAACATACTCTCAAAGTACTCATAAGGAGTGAGGGGTAGGAGGATTGTGAACGAAGTCTGGGAGTGGTGGAACGTGGATGTCTCCTTGACTGTCAGATCTAGGGGTACAGTTGGAGACCACCTCATCACCACCGATGTTGGCCAAGAAGTCAAGTGTCGTTGGTGTCATCGTCCTCGTCCAGGTCGAATTCACTATCACTGTCGGTACTTGTCTGCAGTGCTACCCAGCATGTCTTGGCCTTAGCTGGTCTGTAGAAGGACTTCACAGGTCTCTGAAAAGGAGAAAAGAAAGTTACAATAACCTTTCTCACTATATGCATGGTGAAATTATGACCATTGATGGGAAATTACTTGAATAGGATAAGCATAGGCCACAATATACGGTATAAGTTCACAGTATTTTGTAGGTGAACATGGGCCAAAGAGCCCAAACGGGATGATCATGGTTATTCGTAACATGGGCCAAAGAGCCCAAATGGGATGAGCGTGGTTATCCGTAAGTCCGGCATAGAGCCCGTACGTGCTACACACTTCATGGCACCTCTCATTTTGCCCCTTTCCTTTAAAAGCACACCAATTTCACACACATCACCATTAACCAGTAAAGCGTGGCTATGCCCATTTGGTCACTCACTAAGAAAACGCGAGTATGCCCAATTGGGCGGCCGCCAAATTAAAAAAGGTGGGCAAATTTTTCGGCCGGTGAAATCTGCCAACTCTATTTTACCTGAGAATGACCCAGGAGTCACACATAGGCTCAGTGACCCAGTGACCAGCATGGAAGGTGAAGGTGCTGACAGGTCTCCCTATCGCGGGCAGAGAGATTAGAGAGGAATACCCTTGCGGCCTGTTTTCTGTGAACGAGCTGTACCATGGATTCCATAAACCTCAACGCTTTTCATCTTGCAAGTACAATCATAGGATAACCACAAGACTTTAGCAAAAAAAAATATTTTTAGCGGTTGCACAAATATATGGCGAATACATTGATACACATTCAAGTTTGTTTAGCGACTATAAGAATTCTGGCAAAAGTCCCGCATACACAGAGATATTGTCAAACAGGTATCCGCAGCTTACGGGTTAAGCACAGCACTACTAATAAGCTAAGTCATGTCAAGGTTTTGTATCCTTACATCCATTATGTAGGGTGTGAGGTGGGTGAGAAGAGAGGTGACTAGTCGCAGATCCGACGACTCTGGCTGTCCAGCTTGAAATGGTGCACTTGGCTTCCTTCTTCTAGCATCCCGCATGGGCCGAGTGGAAGTCTTTGATTGGGTGGAAAATGTTGACGAAAGATGCGCCTATTGGCTGGGACCAACTCACGCTAACTACGTCATCACAGACGTACGAAATGAACATGTGATATCACGTGATTTAAGTATCCCGTTTGGGATACCTTCCCGCTAAAGGGTTAAGCTACTCTTCTTGTCCATTTTCCTTATAGCTTTAACTAACCCATTCCTCTCTCTCATCTTACGAATCACTTTAGTTCCCTGCCATCTAAAACTATTATTAGTTTCACTTGTTTCATTTCCTTTGACACTAGTGTCTAATCCTCGGCTGTCTATCTAAAATAAAGCTTGCGAGGCACCTACTTCCCTTTCAAGGGTTTCTTACAAGATATAAACCCCTTTCTTCTTAAAGTGTAGCCCAGCCCTATGGTAGAGGCGGTTATCCCCGAAAAAGAGGTCCCATTTATTGACAAAGGCCCAACCATTGGCTTTGCAATTTTATGTTAGCCAGCAATTCAGAGCAATCGCCCTGGAGTACCACTCGTCATCAACAGTGCGCCTCGGCAGGACACCACACACCATAGGGACCACCCCTATCCCTAACCTTACCTACAGCATCCTTGAACCCTTGTAGCAGTTATTCACTCCTTAAATAAAAAAAAATCAATGTCGTTTCCTCCCGCGCTCAGGCAAACAATGGGCTTGTTCCCTTGGTCTGCCATGCACTCATATATATTATCACAAGCATGACCTATCCCCTTCCCTGGGAAACGCACCCGCTTTCTACGCATCCCTTCTCTGTCACAAAACTTTCTATCCAGGTACCTAACCTGACTTTCCCCAACAACCAAGATTTTACCTTCGGGTAGGGTTGTATCGTCTACCCTTTTCTCCGTTACCTCCTCTTCCTCCTCTTGCAGTCCCGAGAAAGAAATTTCTGCACTCTACCTGGTCAGTGTTATCCTTCCTCTGCCTCGGACGAGTCCCTCCTTGTTTTTCCACCTCCCATCATCTAACCTCAGGTGAATTACTAGTTGAGCCACCCTTACCTTACTAGTCCCACCAGGCAAGCCACCCTCTGGTGCCCCCCTGGTACGCCTTTCGCAGGGGCCCCACCAGGCAATTTACTTGAACCGACACCCCCACATTTATGAGCTCGGGTCTCTATCTCCTGCTTCTTCACGGCACTTTTCAACTCATTCCCTTCAATTGCAAAACACTTTTTCAAGTCTTCAATCACCTCAAGTAGTTTCAGAGCTACGCTACAAACCTCTTTTGCACCCTGACTCTACCACTCTCTCAACCTCCACCACACTCGAAACTACTTTAGACTCCTTCCTTCCACTCCCCACTTTCTTTCCACTCCCAGACATCACAACACCCTCACTGTGATCCAATGACGTGCCCATCCTGTCAATTCTGGTGCGTCTGCTTAAGCTTTGGGACGGGCCTGTTAAGCAAAATTTGGGACACTAAGTTACTGAACAAAAATGCTATTATGTATCATGCTACGCTAAGATGCTCTGATGCTATGCTAAATATCATTAGCGGAAACTAGACCGATGCCGAGTCTCACGGCAGCGATGTCACCAGTGTGCCCTGGTATTGTGCTGACACCCACTCTATTATAACATAAGAAGATGAAGATGAAAATTAATCACAAACACGAATATCAAATCAAACAGTATACTGGAAGCCATTCAAATAGTCAAATATGTTTTGAAACGTTGCAGAATTATTCTAATTGGCATTAGTGTGTATAAAACATGTATAAAATAGAAAAATAGGTAAAAGGATGAACCATTTTATCTCCAACCAAAGGTATTACAATGTCATGCATAAGTAAGTTTTCTGGAATATTTTGGCGGTCATCTTGATAAAAAAGGCCGCCATCTTTGATTTTCAAATGGCCAATGGAGTAGATTTGAAGTCACCTATATATAGTATTTGTGCCAATGTTCATGCTTGTATCATCATTTGAAATATTTTGGCAATATATGCAACAACTGTTGCATATATGCAACAATTATCTGCTCTACTATATGGGATATCTCAACATATGCACTTAAGTGTATAATTTTAATATTTTTGCATAGCTATTAGAGGACAAATACATCAATTAGCCCTCTCACGCACCATGGCGGGTATATTCAAAGGTATGGTATACACAGAGAATGGCAAAGTTCCATATTTTTCAAGTTAGGATTTAATATTCCAATTGCATTGTATTAAATAATACAGTATCTAAAAAAAATGATGTAGCTACTGAGTTGAAATATCTTAAAACAACAAACTACCAACACTAATAACACAAAATGTATTGATCTAACATAGCTAATATGGTATGAAATTATGTTTTTTTCATCATCAAAAACACATTTCAATTACATCGTGCTAGCTGTTTTACAAAATCCCAAATCCTTGAATTATTACATTTCAAATTGACTTTTTTTCAGGTGGTAACTTTCCTCTTTCCGCCTGTGGTGATGTACAGACTTGCAGCCAATGGCAGCGTTGAGGACAGGTACGGCAGTAATATTCGGCTCGTACAGGCTGTGGCTGGAATGTTCAACTTTAGTGCTCGCTTCATTGAGCCACCTAAAGGTGTGTGTGTGTGTGTGTGTGTGTGTGTGTGTGTGTGTGTGTGTGTGTGTGTGTGTGTGTGTGTGTGTGTGTGTGTGTGGTGGTTTGTGTGTGTGTGTGTGTGTGTGGTGTGTGTGTGTGTGTGTGTGTGTGTGTGTGTGTGTGTGTGTATATGTTATGCGTGTGTGTGTGTGTGTGTGTGTGTGTGTGTGTGTGTTGTGTGTGTGTGTGTGTGTGTGTATATTGTTAGGTGTGTTTTTGTTGGTGTGGTGTGTTGTGTGTGTGTGTGTGTGTGTTGTGTGTGTGTGGTGTTGTGTGTGTGTGTGTGTGTGTGTGTGTGTGTGTGTGTGTGTGTGTGTGTGTGTGTGTGTTTCACCCGCAGCCTTTATTACGTGCTGGACACGTGATCACAAACAATTATCTTCCCGGATATAGCTTAGAACTGGAAACTCATACACCACATACCTCATTCCCTTGGTCAAGGGAGACTAACTCACCGCATTATCAGTGAGAAGTCTCGAACCTTTAGAGAGGCTTCTATCTCATGCGACCCAAGTGCCAATAATGTTTTCGATTTACGTTACGGGTTGGCATAGCAGTGCATTGTGGTCTTGGTGATACCTTTATGTGCACCCTGATGATTCTTCCTTTGCGGTTTGTTGTAAAGTGACAAGACAAAATAAGAATTTGTCTTATTTGTCAATGCCTCGGTGATCACCGGTGATTTTTCCAAAGAAACTTAAATGTTAAACCTTCGTTTCATCATTGAGTGTGGAAAAACTTCTTGCAAATACTACAGATTTCCTTTTCATCTTCTACCAAAGATACCTACTCGGGATGATTAAATGTAGGAAGTTGATAACCGATATATAAAATTTCTGGAAATCAAGGATTGCCAGTGCCCAAATTTCAAACCCAGGATACTGGAGGATCTGCGGAAGGTTCTTCTCAACAGGTAATCCATTTTTTTTCGGTAATCTTTTTAGCTAATGCAAGGGCAAGTACCCAGTTTCTTATAGGTGGTGTATTCCTCATTTTGCCTATGTAGTTCAGGTCTCCCTTGTCACTTTCTAATACATATCGGATTAAGGCATTTTAATTCAATTTTATCAAAATGGGAGTATTGATGGAAAGGTTCTTCGTTGGATTTGATTTTGGGTAAGTGATAGGCATCAAAGGGATACAATTAATAGTTATAAATCTGAATGATTTTATGTGACAATAGGGGTGTCACAAGGGTCTGTTTTGGGTCCATTACTATTGTTGATATATGTAGTAAATCAACGACTTAGATAGTGGGATTAGCAGTGATATCAGTAAGTTTGCTGATGATACTGAGGTAGGTAGGTTTATTATATCACAGGCTAATGTAAACATATTGCAAGGAAACTTAGATAAATTAAATATTTTTTGTTATTTTTAATTAAAATTAATGTTATACAGACATGGGCATTACATTACTATATGTTTGGTGTGCCCTGTTATTTAATAATTACTTTGATTTTGTCAGAAGGGACTAGCTAAGGAAAAATACAAAGACATAACTCAAAGCCCGCTCGCTGGCAGCCCTTATGAACTATATTGTTTAAGAGATATAAGTAAGAGATACCAGAATCAGATAGTGGGAGGGACAATTTTATTTGGACAGTGTCTTGACACTCCTCTTATGAAGTACCGTATTGAAGTCACAAAAAGGTGCACAAATATAATAGTCCAGTTGCCAAAATTTTGACCTTGCAATGTTAACTACTGTAAACTTTTTTGGGGGAAATGTATGATATATGGTGAGGAGAACAAAATTAGCTTGGTTGCTACTAGTGCAACGTTTAGCATTTCTCAGAATTCGGCCTTTTCTTTAATTTCTTCGGCCAATTTTCAACTTTTGATCTTGATGACATAGAGGATTGTGTAATACCTCTTTTTAAGGGTTTTACGGGACGGGGAGTCCATTTCTGGGGTTAATTTGTGGATATGGGGTGAAAATCAAGGTCAAACCAGATGTCATAGATCAAATTTGGCCTACAATCAGGAAAATCACTAAAATTGACCAATTGTATGTGGTTCGTTGTCTTTCTATTCCAGCATGTCAGGTTTTACTAGGTTGGGTAGGTAGGTACATATATGTTTGCTATGTCTACATGTAGGTATATCCTGGGTATCATTATATAGTCAACCATCACAAGTCTTGAAATACCCCCAGGCCGTCACAGTCATGTCTGCTGGAGGGGAGAAGTGCCTGTTTAGTCCATGTAATGCCAGTGGAGCGCTACACATATTAGTCTATTAGTTATTGTTAGTCGTAGGGCAGCAGCGCAGCATTGATATAGCCGATGTCTTCCAGTTTGAACTGAGTCCGGTCCCTCCAGTTCTTATCGACGAGTACGGCTGTTTGAGGAAGGGTGACAAAGCAGTGCTCGTCAAGTCTCTTGGCGTCCTTGTCACAACTCAATCTGCTCCAGATGTAGTGCTGGTTGATGGCGGTCAGCTTCTGTACCACGTTGCATGGCCAGTCTCCGGGACTACAGGAGATCTGGCTGCACGTTTCGGCACTAGACTGGCCCACTACCCTCCTGTTTCCAGGAAAGTCGTTCTGTTCGACAGATATGACCAAGAAGCTCCCAGTGCAAAGGACCACGAGCGGACAAGAAGAGGAAGAGCCAAGGAAGTTCAGCTAACCGCAAATACTCCCCTTTCATGTCGAGAAGCTATTCTTCACAATTCCAAGAACAAGAATATGCTCAACAACATTATATGCGGCTATCAACTTCCACACAATATTCAACTCGTCAACAAGCTGGACTGTGTCGTTACCCATGATGAGGCAGACATAACCCTCTGCAGCTACATGCTGAAAGCAGTGAAGGAAGGCGCCGAGACCATCCGCATCCTTAGTGATGACACTGATTATTTTGTTATTTGGTGTGCTGGACATCGAGGATGCATGTTTCCGCCAGGATTGAAATGGAAAAATGGAATGGCCATGTCTTGGACATCAACGAAACTGTTCGGCGGTTAGACCTGAAAAAGTGCAGCCAACTTCTCGGTGTCCATGAACTGTCAGGCTGCGATACAGTGTCGTACCCCTTTGGAAAAGGAAAGTTGTCAGCGCTCAAGCTCTTAGAGATAGACATGCCAGGTCTCGATCAAGTGCTCGGACAGCCAAGTGTGACCCACGCTCAGCTCCAGGAGACAGCATGCACCTTCTTCTTACCTCTTTATGGACAGAAGAGCTTTACAACAATGAATGACACACGTGCTCACTTATACCGTTGCCGTAGGAAGCCTCCACCACTGAAGAAACTGCCACCAACTGATGCGAACCTACAGCTGCATGTCTTCCGAGCTCATCTTCAGATGCTACTGTGGAAGGCAGCAGACTAATGTGATAAACTTGTAAAAGCTAGAAATATTGCCAACTCTGGTTGGAACATCGAAGGCTCCACCATCACACCGGCCGTCTCAACAGCGCCAGTTGCTCCCCAAGCATTCCTGGATGTAGTTAGCTGTAGCTGCACTGCAAAGGGTAAGGCTTGCAGTGAAACGCTGCAGTGAAGCAGACGGGCCTTCATGCACGGATATGCAGGCGAGAGAGACATTTCGTGCCTTCAGCAGCACATGATATCGAAGACGACGGGGAGCTAGATGTGGATAATGAAACAAACTGTATTGATATATATATTACTGTATATATTACCATATAGTATATGGATATTCATAGTAAGATAGGATTAGTATTATATATATATATGAATATATAACATAAATATATATATATATATATATATATATATAATATTATATATACTGATTAAATGGTATATATACATATATATATATATATATATATATATATATATATATAATATATATATATATATATATATATATATATATATATATATATATATATATATATATATATATATATATATATATATATATATATATATATATATAATATATATATATATATAATAAATATATATATATATATATATATATATATATATATATATATATAAATATATATACATATCGTAATGACGGACGAATAAATTCATATTCAAACCACATAAAGGTGATTTTTCCTGATTTTAGGCCAAACTTGACCCTTTGACCTCTGATTTGACCTTAATGTTGACCCCATATCCATAAATTAACCCCAAAAATGGACTCCCCATCCTGGAAAGCCCCTAAAAAGTGGTATTACACAACACTCTATGTAATCATGATCAAAATTTGAAAATTGGCCGAGGAAATTAAAGAAAAGACCAAATTCTGAGAAATGCTAAAGGTTGCACTAGTAGTAACCACGCTTATTTTGCTCTTCTAACCGTATAATATATATTTCCATAGAAAAAGTTTACAGTAATTAACATTACAGGGTCTTGTATAAGAAGTATAGGGGCGGCAACTTGACTATAACAAGTATGAGTGTTCCAGAGTTTACCAGTGAAAGAAATAATATATTAAAGATATTGGTTTATTCTTGCATTAGGCAGACGGACAGAATAGAGATGATAACAAGTAGAAAATCTTGTGCAGCGATGCCACGGGAAAAGAGGAAGCATGTAGTAAGCAGGTTCAGAAGAGCAGTAAGTAAGCATGATAATAGCGGTAGGAGATAGCAAGCGAGGCAATATTGCGATGGTGGTTGATAATTATAGACAGTCAGTTAAAGGAAGTGAGTTGATGAGAAAAGGAGATTTTGACCCTACCCTGTTTAGGAGAGCTGAATTAGTGGATTCCCCCCCACCCCTCCCCCCAAAACATGAGAGATCTACTCCACACATGGACGGATAATGCCGAAAAAACGGTTTATCATTATGATCCATAATTATATTCTTGAGTGAGCTTAACAACTATGAATATTTACTAACTTTGATGGTTGTGCAGCGACAACCGAGCACACCGAAAACATACGCCGATACGATCATAAACCGTGCTAAGCCGGTTGCATATTCCCGTTCTCTATGCGAGTATGTGGTTTCCGAGTGATGACGCCTGGCTGTAGTCCCGAAACTGACCATAGGACTTTCTCGAAAATACTCTCATTGTGATTCCCACGCAAATTTATTACATAATGGTCAGGAAAACCTAACCTACCCTAACCGTAAGCTAACGTAAACTAACCTGATGTGTTCAAGAGCAAGCGGCACATACTCTTCCAGAAAATGGGAATATACAAGCCGGTTTCCATATAGTTTTCAGCCATGTACCAGTTTCCTTGAATGAAATGCTACTTTTCAGGTGAACTTTGGGGGAAACGGATGCCCAACGGTTCGTGGAATGGCATGGTTGGGCTTTTCTCACGTGGAAAAGGGGACATTGGTGCAGCGAACGTGTTCATCACAGCGCTCAGTGGTCGTAAAAGGTTCCAAGCATATACGGCTCCGTACGGTCAGGAAGTAGGTACATGCAGATGTCTAATTGAAAACACAACTTGACACGGTGCTACTGTGCTAAATTCACAATAAATGTGTTGTAAATGTATTTGTTATTTTTTGGTTTCATTGCGCAAAACTACATATATAACACGCTGTATGTTTCTCCGTTTTCTTCTTTGAAAAATAGTTTATAAATGTATAACCTATTGTCACTTTCTCGTTGCTGACATATAGATCACATGCATTCTGATCAAGAGGGGGGCAAGGCTTCCTCAATGGCAGTCACTTGCGCTACCCTTCAAGCAAACTACCTGGTTCGCCATACTCGCGATGGCCATCTTGATGGGACCATTCTTCTACGTCCTGTCTCGACCCTACGTCAATAGGTAGGAGAAGATACTGCAAAATTATGTGGTTAGGCATTGGTAAAACATTGATCGAATGATTTTTCTGTTATTGTTTCATTGATTTGCCAAAAAATGGGAAAATGTGTCAGACATCGAAGGTCATATGGCACAATGGCAAAAAATAAAGAGGGGAGGGGCTATAGATAAATAGTGGAACGGTCAGGGAAGGGGAAAGGGACGGAATGTTACAGTAGGATGGTTAGATCAGATGAAGGATGTGGATTTGTTGGAGGAGGGAGGTTAAATATTACAGGAAGAAGGAGGGGGATTCCGGGAGAATGTCTGCTAGACAAGGAGGTCGGGAAAGGGAGGACAAATGAGGAAAATAACTGGAAAGGACAGTTGTAAGATGAGAGCAGGCTATTAGGACATGTTGGACAGTAAGAGGAGCTTGACAGTGTGTGCAGAGGGTTAGGGAGGAGCCCGACATGAGATAGGAGTGTGTGAGGTTGGTATGGCCTATGCGTAATCGTGCGAGAGCAGTCTCCCAACGTCTATTGGTATAATAAGGATCCGACCACGGGGATATAGGGGGTTTGATGAGGTGAAGCTTATTGGTAGAAACATTAGTCCAGGAGGACTACCAGCGGTTGAAAAGGAAAGATTTAAAGGAAGGGTAGTAGTCGGAGGATGGCAAGTTTGAGAAACGGGGGCATTGGGACACAGTGGCCGAACGCGCTAAAGAATCAACGCGTTCGTTGCCCGAGATATCCATGTGATTCGACACCAAGCATAATAATATTGCTTTGTGGCGTACAGATAGGTAGCTCAGTGAAGATAGTGAAGGAAAAGGAAGGGTTGCATTGTAGGCGTTTTAAGGCGAAGAGGATGGCGTACAGTACCGCCGTAAGAACACAGGATTATCTAGGTAGTTGGAATTGGTAGTGAAGAGCAGGGAAGAGGATAGCAAAGTTTGATCCAGAGTGGGATTTATAACCGTCAGTGTAGACGTGGGTGCTAGAGGAATGAATGGAAAGGTGTTCAAGAAAGTGAGATCGTAGGACGATAGGAGGAATGGCAGACTTGGGAAAGGTAGTGGGTGAACGTGCTTAGAGGTATGATGATATGATGATAAACTAGATGATATGAATATCTTCCTCTACCTTGTGTAGCTATAGAATGCTTATAGAAATACCGTGGTATAGAAATTTGCCTATTGTAGTAGGGATACAAATATATTTCCTCACGATGTAAACACCAGTAAAGTGTCTTAACAGATGCAGTGAACGAATCCATTGTAATGTTTGTTAAACCAAGTCTATAAATATAACATTTAAATTGCCCGTAGATGTGTCGTCTACTTATTTACTGTGTTCATAAGAACATAAGAAAAATTGAAAGCTACATTGGGCCGTGATATCTGCACGTGGTAATTCCTGTTAGTTAACGCTACCTACATCCACCTCTCATTCTCATCCATGAAATTGTCTAACCTCCTTTTAAAACTCCCTATTGACTCTGCACGAACTATCTGATAACTGAGTCCATTCCACTCATTTATTGCCTTATTTGTGAACCAATTTTTCCTATTTCTTTTCTAACTACGTTTTACCAGTTTTAATCCGTTACTTCTTGTTCTACCCTGATTACTAGCCGTAAAAACTGTTCCTACATTTTTGTTATTGTATCCTTTTAACCACTTTAAAAGAAATGTTCATGTTCTGGGGAGGAACACTGTTCATTGAGAAAAAAATACTTTACCTATGCAGCAAAAATAAAAAATTCTGTGTACGTTACACTGAAATTACTATAATCTGTAAAGCTACACTCACAAAAGTACACTTACCTGTACGAGTGGTGAATGATATGGTGAGCTCCTCCCGAGCTGAAATATCAATGGAGATGGATGTCTGATGTATGACGTGATGGATTACTCGATGACTGGATGACTGGAGCTGGAGACACAATATGTTGAGTGTATAAGTACATGTAATAATATAAAATATTAACTATTCCTACTTTCTATGACTGAAAACAACAAATGCGTCAAGATAAACATAACTAACTGTACATGTAGTGATGTAAACATGCTATAGCCAATAATTAGTATATAATCCAAGCCACCCTATTTTGTCGGTAGTGTTTTTTCCTTAGCCTAGTTATTTATGTGACAGTATGCTAGTCATAATATGAAGCGAAATTTAAAATGCATGCAATTGCTTAAGGCAGCATTAAACATTAATAGAGAAATTATAATTTACCTTCAGAAATAAGGTGGTCAGTGCACTCTAAACCAAGCCGGCAATTGTAACGCTCACGCCAGCTGACTCCGCTGACTCCGCTGAGCCTGACACATGGGTTTGGTGCATTCCAAAAGTATTCAATATTCGAAGTTGGAAAAAATGTATAACAAAACTGTTTTTTTTTTATTAATCATAGCCCATATTATAATGAAGTTATTTTTGTATTCAGACAGTCCTAGTGACACGATGGGGGACGCAAATATTTACAATTGATTTTTGGTAATTACTAGATGCGCGGGGCCCCTAAAAGCGCGAGGCCTTGGGCACAGGCCCATTGTGCCCTGCCCTAAATCAGGGCCTGGGTATGTGTGTTGCGCTGCACTCTTTTTAGGTGTTGTTTTACTGAGCGTCGTATGCGTAGGTGCTTACAGGTTGGCAGTGGTGGTTTGTACCTGTTTCTGTAGTTTTTTTTTTTATTTGAATGGATTCTATAGGCTCATTTCTTGACTATGGATGACTGTGGTGAGAAGATGCTGTCTAGCAGTGCAGGATGTGGCGAGGGGCGAGAGGTGTTGGGGTAGACCTTTGACCCAAGGAATATGTTAAGGCTGTAACTTTGCTTGGAGAGTGTACTCTTCTCTCGTGTATTAGGAATATTTGTAGACAATGTTGCTTGTAGACTTTTAAGTATTGTAAAATAGATCAGTGGTATCTTAGTAGGTGCTGTCTGCTGCTTAAGTATGGTTCGCAATAGTTTTGCTAGGTAGGCTGTTATAAACATGTTGTTGGCTGGCTGGCTGGCTGCTTGTGGTTGTGGTTGGGTTTAGTAATGGGCTGTTATGAGCTTCGGTGATCGTTGCAGTATCTTGGTAGCTGACTGGTTGTTCGTGGGAAAGCTGTGTAGAGCTCGTAGCTTGGTATAGTTTGTGTAGTAGTTCGTAGAGCTGTAGAAGTATTGGTATTGCGTGAGGTGTCATTTTTCACTGCTTACGCCACCAATGTTAGTCTCTCCGTTTGTAGAGACAATTTTTGGTCTATGTCAAAGTAGTAGTACAGTTATCTACAAGTTTATTTTACAAACTTGTTAAGTGCTATAGTGTTAATACAACTACTTATGTAGAACAGCCACTGCGTCGGGCGGAGCTCGTAACATGAGCATGCATATATCGCTCCAAAACTTTATACGTTCTTCACCATATATATATATATATATATATATATATATATATATATATATATATATATATATATATATATATATATAATATATATATATATATATATATATATATATAATATATATATATATTATATATATATATATATAATAATACTATATTATAATATATATATATATTATAATATAAATTATATATAACATTATAAATATATTATAACTAATATATATCTATCTACCTAGATTGAGTAATAATAATACTATTACTAAAAATATGTCTTTTCTTTTCATGTAGGTATCACATATTGTATGATAGTTGTCATAGTTATTACAAGTGTTTGATATTTTTTGTCATCAATAATATTGTAGTAAGACTTGTTATATATGGCATTAGTGTTAATTGACTGACAATGCAGTACCTAATTTAAATTTTCTTTGTAAACAAATATTTTCAGCAGGGACAGGTTAGTTGGACGATCCCTTGTATACTCAAGCATCTATACCTTCGGTGTGCACCTGAAAAATTCCCGCTCACTACTCCCCACAAGCGCTGGCCTTCAGGTAATGCTAGACTCATCCTAACTTTGTTATCATGATGCTATATATAAAAAATATTGAAATTGTTAAATTTAAAATAATTTGAAGAGATTTGAAGCTCAAAATATGCAAACAAATATAATTATATTCCTTTATTGTTAACATACAGCTTCCTATATTTTGTAAATACGTATTGATATACTTTGCTAAAGAAAACTATCATGGATAACAAAAAATATTCCAATGGCACACGTCATACTACCAGCCTTACATTATATGATTTATAAATGCTATCAAACCGATTTTTTTCTACATACAATTTACATAGTTCATTATCATCACCATTAGATACAAAGTAGGCTATTGTTGGTGAACCATTTGGGGTGCCTCCATGTCCCCGTGAGCTGACGAACTCAGCTAAAAGGGGTTCCAGAACTGCAGGGCTTACAAAAGTTATTTGCAACTGATCACATACCTGTTCTTGCTACATGTAAGCTTCATATCAAGTCCATAAATATCTCAAAAGGTAACCATGTTGTGTTTCATCTAGATAAGCTGAAGGTTTTAACATGTGCACATGGGTATGCAGTGGCAGTCTCAAATCGGTTCAATGCGCCCGGTACCCTCGGGGACCATGCATAACTGTTAGATATCTTCGAACGTGAAACTCTCCAGGTTGCTAAGGAGTTTATTGGGGAGCTCCCGTGGTCAAGGCGTGGTATTGTCTCGACGAAGACGCTGGAGAATGTCGAGGAGAGTCGCGCTGCCAGGCCTACTCGGAACCAGGACTTGTACGTGGCGCTATCACGCAGGACTAGAACTCTTATAAGGAAAGACAAAGAAAGGTATGTCAGGAGTCGCGCTGAGGAGGTCGAGGGCCATTTGAACTCTAATGACCTCCGGTCCGCCTATTGAGTCCTGAAGAAGCTCCGCTCCAAGTCTCAATCTCGGGCGAGTGCTATCCGGCCAGCAGATGGGCGCCTCGTGTCGAACATGAACGGGCAGATGGCTCGTTCTTCTAAGTACACTGGGCAGTTGTTCACGGTGAACCATCTAATTGAGCAGCTTCACATCACTGGGTTACGGGATGTGGATGCAAATCTTCGCAATGACGAAATCCACATCCTCTATTGACGAAATCAGAGTGGATGTATCAAAGTTAAGGGGTGGCAAGGCAGCTGGTTGGTGTTTGTAATATTAGTGCAGACCTACTCAAAACTGGTTTGCATGCTGTCTTGACTCCCGTATGGCAGTCATGTACCATTCCTCCTGACTGGAAAAGGGGGCTGGTCGGCCTTATCCGGAAAGGGAAAGATGACCGTCAGGACTGTGACAAATACCGCGGTATTACACTGCTCTGCGTGCCAGACAAGGTGCTTCCCCATCAATTGCTGGCACGAATCTGCAGGTATTTGCTGAATCATCAGAGACCTGAGCAGTCTGGGTTTACGCCTGGTAAGTCAACAACGGACCGTATCTTAGCGCTTCGTGCCCTGGTGGAATGCCGAAATGAGTTTCGACAGTAGATGCTTGAAGCTTATGTTGATCTAAAGAAGATGTTTAACGCATCGTGAGTCACTTTGGGATTTTATGCGGCTTCGTAAATGTAAGGACTGTTGGTCTACTGACTGGCCTTTACTCTGGGACTAAGAGTGCTGTGAAGTGTCGGGGAGGTGTATCGAGCTTTTTCTTGTGAATACAAGTGTGAGGCAAGGATGCGTCCTTGCTCCATCACTTGTTAACACTTGTATGGACAGGGTATTGGGGTATTTAGCAGAGGACCAAATTCCTTGTGGAGCATCCCTCGCCGATACTAAGATCATATTTTTTGGTCTTGAAATTGTTTTTGCCGATGATGCAGTAAACTTTGCTGAGTCGCTGGAGGTCCTGGGCATGGCTTTCGAGGCGCTGCAAGAAGAATACAAGCCTTTGGGTCATGAGGTATCCTGGCCCAAGACAAAGGTCCATGCGTTTGGAGGCTTATTAGATGAAAGGGTAGTCTGTTCACGCTTGTAGCGAGGACATTGAGGTCTTTGAAAGTTTTGCATACTTTGGTAGCGCAGTCCGGAAGGACAGTGGGCCACGTCAAGAAGTCTTACGACGGATTGGCATAGCCCACGGTGTTATGGACTCGCTCAACACGAGTATTTGGCGTTGTCGGTACCTGTGCAGAAGGACAAAGATCCGGATCGTCAAGTCGCTTGTGATCCCTGTCTTACTCTATGCATGTTAGCCATGGACACTAAATTGCGACTTGAAGAAGTGAATCGATACCTTTGGTAATGGGTGTCTTGTGGACAAAACAAAACTATTATGGTGATAATAAGATAAGCAACGCTGTAGCCAAAGACTCGCCGGTTGATACTTAAACGCTAGTGAGCCAATGGTGCTGTGATCTTGAAAGATACTTAAGGCGTTTCTGTGGGGGAGCAAAATAAATTTCGCTTGCAAGCGGTCACTTTTCTCTTGCTGTACCCCTGGAGAAAACGCTCACCGTCGCTTGTTCCATGAGAAGGCGACGCGGCGGCTGAGATGTAAGCAAAACAAAGATCAAATGACTATTTTGACCCTCGAGATATTTTCACACTGGGACGTATCCAATGCCGTCATAGTCAGAGAAGTGTGCAGATTCAGGAAACGTGCTTATAAATTGTATGTGATCATAAGTAGCAGAGCAATGAGGTGATGAAGCCAAACAAGTGGGAGAAAATGTTTATGCACTGTTTTACTTAACCATTGTTTTCGTATAATTATACTTACATTACAGTTATAAATGTATACTAATGCGATGAAAAATTTCTTCAGGAAACCGATAGTGGTCTCAGTGTTTCTTAATATCCAATGGTATTGTCAGCAAATCGGGTAAGATTGATGTGTGTGAAGTTGTTGATTTTCGATCAAGTCACACATTCCAGTCTTTAACTCCAGCTGTTCGAATGCATATAAAGCAATATATACAGCTGTGACGATTATATCATCCTTTATTACACGCCGCAGCCTCCCTTATTTGATTCAAACTTTTATGATAAGACATTAAAATAAGAAACTGCAATTGATTTTCTCGAAAGTACACTGTTGTCATTCTTTGATTGAAGCATAAAGCATCGCCACGTCAGCCGAACGCTGACGCACTTCACTGACGTACTTCTCTTGCTCCAGCAAGAAATTTCTTGCAGGTCGGGCAAGCATCTTCTGAGGATGATTGAACAGCAAGCGCAATTTGAGGAAGCGAATTTTTTTCTCTTGCAAGAAATTTTGTTCTTGCTCTCCCGCAGAAAACGCCTTTAGACCCTAGTTAGCCAGCAGCGTTGTTAATGCGGACTAAACATGCCGGCGAGCTACACTAAACCGCTGGATGACGCTGGGACCATCACGGAAAACATGTTGTACTATACAAGGCACTTCTACATATGATCAGCCAAAGACTACTGTATACTGGACTTGTTTCTGGCGCTCCGCGCCATCCCGCCCATGATCAGCGGAGGCCGATCGGCAAGGGGAACAATTGTTCCATGAACATAAGCTAAATATACCAGTTTCAAGTGAGTTAGTTCTATATAAAGTATATTAATGTGACCATGAAATATTCAGGGTTCCGTAGATATAGGTTTTGTGCTGTTTTGATGTTAACATAGTAGAATATACATTAATAAATGAGGTGACTTTGCTTCGTGGCGTATGCCTTAACTACACTAATATACATCATTGGTATTTAATATATTCAGCTGGTCAAAAACATTATATAACATTTCTCTATGTTATCAAGTAAGAGTGGTGCTATTTTCATGAAGTCATATAGAGATTTTGTCTATACTGTAATGCAGCGTTTCTCAACCTTTTTGCCCATGTGGAACCCTTGCAATAATTTTCATGTCATAGGGAACCCCTACATAATAATTCTTACAAATCATTATTAATATACTTCTTTCGCTTTTATAAACTTATAGTTAATAAGGAAAATAATATATATATATTTCTTCTGATAACTGGTTAAGCAATACATAACTTACGTTTTTCTTAAGTTTATTCACAATGCCAAAAAAATATATATATATAACTGAAATAAAACTATTTGTTTAAGAGACTTGAACGGAGTACATACGGAGGTTTTCCGTTACGAAAATACGGAGGTTTTCATTACGGAGGTTTTCATTCACACACAAAAAAATCAACCATATCTGTAAACACAAAAAAATATACATGATAACCAATATCATAAAACATCTAACAAAACAAAAACAGATAATAACTAAAACAATAACTTAATCGATTATTGATAATGTTGAAAAGACATGAGCTAAATGAAGGCAAAATGTCATATGAACAAATATATGGGTCAAGGAAATGTTATTTTTGAAGCCAATTTAGATAATGAAATTTACTTCTCTAATGTGAAACCTGTGGTTGTCTTTTGGTACACAGATACTGAATTCGTGACGTACAGCTACTGTCCACTGACCACTAAAGGCGGTTTCACACTGGCGCCGTATAGACGTCGCTAAATATCTTCCCTATGATTATTATACTTTCAAATGATATAACAGGTTTAACACTTGATTATAATACCCAAGAATTTTCCAAGAATATGCCGTACGTGTATAGAAAAATTACGAATATGAAATTAAACACAAAAATGACTAAAAAGTGCATTTACATATGATTAGCCTATTTGCAGAGGCCTACTCATTTGCCTACTGTAGAAGGACATTGTTCTTCTCTTAAGTCTATCAATAGTGGTGTTCCTCAGGGTTCCTATCGCCCAAATTCTTTTTATTATTCATTAATGATTTTCTAAGTCTAACTCAAAGCCCTATCCACTCCTACGCTGATGATTCTACCCGGCATTTTTCAACGTCGTTTATTACACGTCCAACTCACAACAGGATCACTGAAGTGATCACGAGAGATGGCCACCATCGACTTTTTAATTTTGTTCTGTACGCACGTCCTTTTTTTCATCCTCCAAAGATTCCTCTCGTACTTTGACCGATCAAAACCCTATGATAGTCTTCCCTTATTAAGGGAGATCAACTATACCTTCCTAAAACAGGTTGAGTGAAGCTTCTTACTCAAATCTAACTCTCCTCCTTCTGACCTGCTTAAACTTTCTAAATCAGCCGCATGCTGTGCGTCTGCTATCCTACCGTTTTTTTCCTCCTGCCTTCTGACTTGCTAACTGCTCCTTTCCCCCCTTAGGGCTCGCTGCACAAGATTTCTATGATCTCCTCATTCTTCAACTCTCCTAAAAGAGGTATAGTCACATACTTTTCTTCCTCTTCCCTCTCTCTGGACTTCTTCCTTTCTATTTTCCCCCAATCCTTGCTTATTATTTTCACGTTAATTTATGCAGCTCCTTCGAACTTAATCTGGCCTCCCCCCTCACGGCTTCCTGCACATTTTTTTTGGACTGGCAATGATCACGCTTTTGTCCATTTCTAGTGCCCCAGGCATGTACTTTGTTTTGCATAAATAAAACTTAAAAAAAAAACGTTCTCTGGAACTCTCCTTATCTTTCCACCTCCTTGCTTCCGATATTCCAGAGAAAGCTCGCTGAAATTTGGCCAACCCCTTTCCAGATTCATTTACGCTTTTTTAGGATGCACATGAAGCGCTTTGGTTACATTTGTGCCCTTGGCCTGTCCTTTGTGTTGCAAAAAAAAAAAGAAAAAAAAAAAACTTTCTCTCGGAACCCCTAACTACCTCTCGCGGAACCCTAGGGTTCCGGGGAACCCCGGTTGAGAAACGCTGCGTGTAATGTTTAAGTATTATGAACGATTTAAGAAATCATTTTCAAGCAACACATAATGACATAAATAGTAACATGACAGTAACTCCATGACAGTAAGCAATAATTAGCGAAGTTGCAGGGTTTTTTCACATTTGTTGCGGCCTTTTTGGTGCACTTCTAACATCAAGATAACAAGGCACCTGACAACACTCTTGTGTATGTAGTCCGTCATGCATTATTGTTGATGTGACTGCGGTGGTATCAGTGTTTGGTGTGTGAGATTAAAATTACTCTGAAGAGTTAAGGCGTGTGACAGTTGTGTCTTGCTGCAACATTGTGTTTTTTTGCTAACGAGTGTATCATGAACACGTTCAACATAATAAGTGAGATAAAGCACGTTCAACAAAGTCACAAACAGAAGGAGAGTTGGTTGTGTTGTGGTGTAATCGGTAATATTTAAAACATGACTGTGTCTGGACTCTGTATTAGTTCGGTAGTGGGCTTTCAAATCCTAGGATTCTTACCTTATCATCGTGTAGACTTCTTCATTCTAAGTATTTTGAACCCCATTTCCCATGGTGCAATTGAATAATAATGGCATTGCATGTAACAAAAATATACAGATATTTCAGCCAGACACGGCTTATTTAGGTTAAATCAAATTAGGTTTGGTTAGGTTAGAGGTGGGGTTTGGTTTAGTAACAGATGATATCAAGAAAAAAATTAAATTATGAATACTATGGCAGTGCGAAGCGGAGCTAGGTTTGCGGAGCGGGTTTGCGTTTGAGGGGCGGGGCGGGTCCCCCCTACACCTGTTAAAAAAAAAGGATTTCCGACAAAAACAAGTGCCAGATTCATTCAATACGCATGAAAATTATTCAGGAAAACTAAGTACCGGCCTCAAAGTCGGTGAAAGCCTACTACCGAAATTTTACCTTGGATTCAAGTGTTTTTCACCTTTCTACTGTTTCCATAGGTTATAACGAGTTTGAAAGTAACAATGAAATGTTGTGCAAACATTAAATTTTTCATAGGCTACGTTAGGTTAGGTTAGGTTGGTTTGAGAGTTAGGTTAGGTTAAGTTAGTTTAGTTAGTCAGTCAGTCAGTTAGTCCGCCAATCAGTCAATGAGTCAGTCAGTCATTATACTTACATCAACACCGGCCATTTGGGCACCCTGTAGACATGGACGCTTAGGAACGCCAAACGTTCCTTCAACCGCTCTTCACGAGCGGTCAGCCGCTTGGCCCCTTGGCCAGACACACTGCGGGTCACCTTGCCATAGGCCAACCTCTGGATGCTCCACCACGTCATCACGCGGGGACCCTTCGCAATGGAACCTGCAAAATATGAAATAAGAAATATGTGTTAATAATTTTTTTCACAAAATATGAACGAGTGCTGCATCTGAAAAGAAAGTTTGGCATTATGTTTGTGAATTCCAGTAATTTTATCTTGCTAATAGCAAAACAAAATTACCCAAATTTGCTACCCACCATCAAAGTCAGTGACCTTCAAGTTGTCAGCAAGCTGTTGCCACAATGCCAGCTTGTGTCCAGTCTTCAGGAAGTCAGGATGCCCCTTGCTATAGAGTTCCTGATGGGCTTCAACAAACTCAAAGACCACCCCCTCCTGCTCCAATTCCAACCTGAGAGGAGGCCTCTTCTCCTTGGAAGCACCAGTAGGAGGATCATCAACCCTCTGTCGGTCATCAGTCCCCTGAGCTCCCTGAGTCACCTGAGGCCCCTCTTCCACCCTCTCTGGCTCCTCATCCTGAGCAATCACAGCAGCAGCAGCAGCAGCAGTTTTGCGAGAACCTCCTTTCCTATTCCTTTGAGGCATGGCAGAATAAAAAATATCCAAAAATAGAGAAAAATTTGAAATTTGTAGCAGCAATGTTGTCTCGTCAAGATCCAAAAGCGCAATGGCCGTGCCCACGCCTTGGCTTACCCGTACTGCGCAGGCACAGCCGCGGCCTTTTACCGTAGTTCAACGCAGTTGACCCTAGTTCACCGTAGTTGTGCGTACTTCAAACGTAGTTCACACGTAGTTCAACGTAGTTGGCCGTAGCTACACGTAGTGATACCCTAGTTGACCCTAGCCATTTTGCTCGTAGTTCAACGTAGTTGGCCGTATTTACACTTAGTTCACCCTACTTAAACTTTCTTTATATATCCGCTTTTGCCAATTTTGAACCTACTTCGAACCTACTTCACCCTACTTCAACCTAGTTGACCTTAGTGGCACTACGGTGAACTACGTTCAAATGAACTACGGTCAACTACGTGCGTGACCGTAAGATGTGACCGCGGCTTAAAAGGCTCTTCCTTCCGGGTTCAGTCTGTCGGTATAGGTAAGCAGAGAATCTATGCAAGTGAGCAGATGGAAGTTAGAGCCGATTGTCCTACAAGACCCTGTTCACACGAGGCGATTTCAGTCGCGTGACTCCAGTAGCGCGACTGCGAGGTCAATGGAAGTCAATGGGAGCGTTCACACGTAGTCGCTTGTAGCTGGCCAGTCGCGCGACTCGAGATAGCCCTTGCTGTCGCGTTACTTCTCAGCGACTCGAGTTACATGCATTTGTATGGGGCCGTTCACGCGAAGCGACAATCTCCGCCCTTTCCTGGTGACGCCCCGCCTCATTGGCTGGTAAGGCATGACGATAGCCAATGAGAGGGCAACCCCTGCGGGCACTCCACGTGGAGTGGAAACGGAGCTGGAGTCAGTCTACTAAATAAAAATATAATAGGCCATCTAACCCAAATGCAACATTTGCAGCCAGGGTTGTGAACAGTTCGATAATTATCGTATTTGTACGATAATTTGACTATCCGTACGATATACGGTACATGGTTGAGAATCGTACACGAAAATGCGATAATTGACTCACAAATATAATTACATTATAGTCATACAAAAATTGTCATCGCAAAAACAAAAACAAATAAATATGTCGCTGTCAACTTCTGCCGAGAGGAGAGAGAGAGAGAGAGAGAGAGAGAGAGAGAGAGAGAGAGAGAGAGAGAGAGAGAGAGAGAGAGAGGAGAGAGAGAGAGAGAGAGAGAGAGAGAGAGAGAGAGAGAGAGAGAGAGAGAGAAAAGAGAGAGGAGAGGAGAGAGAGAGAGAGAGAGAGAGAAGAGAGAGAGAGAGAGAGAGAGAGAGAGAGAGAGAGAGAGAGGAGAGAGAGAGAGAGAGAGAGAGAGAGAGAGAGAGAGAGGAGAGAGAGAGAGAGAGAGAGAGAGAGAGAGAGAGAGAGAGAGAGAGAGAAGGAGAGAGAGAGAGAGAGAAGAGGAGAGAGAGAGAGAGAGAGAGAGAGAGAGAGAGAGAGAGAGAGAGAGAGAGAGAGAGAGAGAGAGAGAGAGAAGAGAGAGAAGAGAGAGAGAGAGAGAGAGAGAGAGAGAGAGAGAGAGAGAGAGAGGAGAGAGAGAGAGAGAGAGAGAGAGAGAGAGAGGAGGAGAGAGAGGAGAGAGAGAGAGTTTTGAGTTTGTTTTTTGGTCCTTTGCATGACATGGATTTGGACCGTTGCTTGCCGCATTAGAACGCAGATTGTGAGAGGGTATTTAGCAGGATTAACCTTACCAAGACAAAGGTAAGAAATTTACTTCTAACGGGAACCCTATTTGGTTCTCTTCCAGCAGGGCAGTGTGTAAGGGAAAAGGGAGATTGTGTTACTTTCATCCTCACACATGATATGATATGTCGATGACAACTGACACACTGTCATTATAAGCGCCAGCTGCCACAGGGGATACAAGAATAGAGGAGGAACAATAATTCCTCTTTTCTTTTGAGGATGATAGCTATGTAGAGTTCTCGAGTTCAGCTTCTTTTGAGTCACTATATGTGTTACTAAATATATTTTTGTTTTATTTAATTTGATTTATTTTAGAAAAAATTGATTAACATTGAATTTGTGTCATGATTGGATATATTATATATTTTGGTGAAAAGAGAAAATATTTTTATATGTGGAATGCTGAATTCAATTATGTATATAGTTATTTACTGATTGTATTATTTTAGCTAAGGTTGTACGATAATCTATCTGAAAATACGATAATTTTGGTGGCTCGGTACGATAATGTGGGCAACAAAAGTTCACAACCCTGCTTGCAGCCCAGCTTCCAGCCCAGCAACACCTCTCCTCAGCTCTCTGCAGCCAAACACCACCGCATCTCAAGCAGCCATAAGCTGATTGGCCGCCCTACCTCTCGGGTCGTGCCCTTTTAGCGCGGAAGCCTTCAGCTAGCCCTGCAAATCAGTGACGTTAAGAATCGTTCGCTCTGGTCAGCGACTGGATGGGTGACCATCCCTGAGTTTTGTTTAAACTTGGATGGGTGTCCATCCTTACTGAATACTATAGACCACCACTGCCAGTATCGCCCAATAGAGTCCGCTGAAGTCCCGGAGACGAACCCTGAAGGTTGGGCACGTAGGCCCTGTATACATGATGAGACCTCTTAGAGGGGTGTTCAAGGGACTCAGTTGGTGGGCCGTAGGGAACTAATAGACAGGTTAAGTCCCGCAAGGGGCGACAACGGGTCTGGTGCGACGCCTGGAGGCGGCCAGACATAGACCAACCGTTGTCGTAGGAATTTAAGAATCTGGCTCTGCGTTAGGTTTACAACCTCGACTGCTAAAATCAAGAATCACTCCTGATTGGACAACACGCCTGCACCTCAAGCTCTCCTGCTCGAATACACTGGCTCCCCCGGACATGCAGCAACATGGCGCGTGTGAAAATAAAACACCCGACACCTAATCAGGAAAAGCAACAAAAACTAGAAATACTCGCCAACAACGGAATATATGCGTCCAATCTGCTAGAAGCCAGAGATGGATTCGTAATTATCACCAGGCTGGACGAGGAAACGGACAAGATCTTCCAAAAAGAATGTTCCGCACACCTGCTCAGCCATAACTTCACTGCAGTCCTCCCACCAAACCTGAGGGCAAAAAGAACCATCCTCCTGAAAAACATCCCTACACGTGTAACAGACAACAACACCGAGGAAATCCAACAATTAAATATACTCTCATAATGCCTGGACAAGTGAAGACATTGACAACATCTTCAAATTCCCCAATAATCCCATTGTGAAAATCACATTTAAATCAACATAATCAGCCCAAACTGCACTAAACAAGGAACTCTTGATGTTCAACATGAGAGTACCTCCACACCAGATTACACAAGACGAATACATCAACATAAACACGTGCATGAAATGCTATAAACACGATGACCATGTGACAAACAAATGCACAAAAAACAAAGACTACAAGATTTGCTCCGAATGTAACCAAACTGGACATCTATGGTTCCATTGCAACATCACATCAAGGAAAGGCCTTAACTGTGAGGGTGACCACCGCACGCTTACTTACAAATGCCCCGTCATAAAAAAAATATGACAAGAAAAAATTTAACAAATAAGGGAACAGAAAAACAAACCATACAACGTAATTGCCCAGCCATCAGTCCTCAACACCCAAGTAAAAATCGCATCTGACATGTCTGCTAAAATTATGACTTGCATAATACATGCACACTTTATAAATAGTGCCAAGCCTAGATCATACCAGACTGAACTAAATAAAATGCTAACCCAAAACAATCTTCCTAATATAATTGCTCCTGATGATCCCCCATCCCAACAAATCTTCAATTTTCCAAACAACAACACACAACAACAGCAAACAAATATTGAAGCAACGCAAGCAGCAACACCAACAAACACAATCCAAACGGATTCTGAACCAAACATCGATTCAGAGGAAGAATCTGTCTACGATGACGAATCCACAGATGGGGAAGCAGAAACACAAGGAGAAGTAGAAACCCAAGAAGAGCACAAAAGAAAAACATACCAAACAAGAGCTTCCATGTCACAGGACAATCACCAGCAAGTGACATAACCACAAACACAAAAAAAACACAGAAACAACAAAGACACACGCAAGCAAGAGGCGGGACCGTGCAGGGACAATCACCAACACATGACACAACCACAAACCCAACGCAAACAAGAAACAGGCTCACGCAAACAGAACACGAAGCACACCCACAATCATGGAAACGCTGAACATAGTACAACATAACGTACACCACTGGCCAACAACACAATTTGGTTTAATCAACGCCTACAGAAAAATGAACGCTGACATTATACACATTAACAGTCACGGCATCACAAACGACGCCACACTCAAGATACACGGTTACACAGTGCACAAGAAAAACTACACTAACGCAATTTATGACGGTACAGCAATAGCCGTAAAACACACAATAACACACAATATTTTAGACGACTTCATTTCAGACGTGTTGGCAATAGTAACAAACTAACACTGGAAAAGCTACCATAGCAACCCTATACCAACCTCCTAACAGACAATACATCCCAATCCCAGACTTCATCAAAATAGTTAGAAGAAATCAACCGGTATATATGCTAACAGACCTAAATGCCAACCATCCTACCTTAGGTTACAGACACACAAACACACAAGGCAGACAAATACACCACCTCATCAGTAACAGGACACTACAACACATAGGCCCATACTTTCCAACATACCATGCACACAATACGGCAACAACACCTGACATAATTTTATCAAACTACATAACATATCACAACATCCACATTACACAAAGACCCCTAACAACCAGTGACTATTTTCCACTTATAATGAAAATAAGTACCAAACCCATCCAAACAGCAAGCACTCCACGTCTCAGCTTCAAACAAGCAGACTGGGATGGGTTTCAAGAAGAAATAACAAACAAAATTAATGTTAATGAACAACATGATAATAAAAACCTAGAAGAAATAGACGAAGGAATTCAGAAATGGTACGACACAATCCTCCAAGCAGCACAAAACCACATACCCACAACACACAACAGTACTCTTCCAACACCTTTTTACAACCAAAACATACAAAACATAATCATACAGTACAACGCTATAAGACAACACTCAATCACATACGGGTGGGACATACACCTATACAGACGATATAAACAACTTCAATACACATTACAAGATGCCCTTAAAGAAAACAGTAACACATACTGGATCAGCGTAATGACAGAAACTGCTGCAACCTACCAAGACTCATCCACTTTCTGGAGAAAATTAAAAAATTTCACAGTGAACAAGAATCCGGAACCACACTACTTACTCAACAATAACAACGAAAAAATGTACACATCACGAGACAAGGAGACACTTCACAGACAAGTATGGGAGGAAGTTTTCACAGTAGACAATATAAACGACGATGAAGACCCTAACGACAACACAGAAGACACAGTAAGACAATTTTTGGATAACAATACACATAGAATCACACCATATCCTACATCTGACCACACTCAACTACACAACAACCACTACACTTCAAGACCCTACCTACCTACCTACCTACCCGTATTCCTGACCGCATTGGAGACACGCCCAACATTCTTGATCTTTTCCTAACTACTAACCCTTCTGCTTACTCTGTTAAACTATTCACTCCGTTGGATCCTCCGATCACTATCTTATTTTTGTAACCTGTCCTATCGCTCCGGTGCCGCCTCGGGACCCACCTAAGCGGAGGTGCTTCTGGCACTTCAACTCAGTTAAGTGGGAAGACCTAGGGCAGTACTACTCTGATTTTCCATGGAATGATTACTGTTAATGTCAATTACATGTCAAAGACCCATTTCTTTGTGCAGAGCGCATAACTGAGGTCATAGTCTCTGGCATGGAGGCGTACATTCCACACACTTTCTTTAATCCTAAAGCCAGTCAACCTTGGTTTAACTCTGCTTGTTATCATGCTGTCCGAGATAGAGAAGTGGCTCACAAACGGTACCGTAAGCATTCATCTCCTGAAACTCATGCCCTTTATATTTCTGCCCGTAATCATGCCAAATCTTTACTTCAACTTTCCAAAAACTCTTTCATTCATAGAAAAGGTCAAAATCTTTCTGAATCAAATTCCTCTCGTGACTTCTGGCATCTAGCAAATAACATCTCTAGCAATTTTTCTTCTCCATCTTTACCTCCTATGCTTCACCCAGATGGCTCCACAGCTGTCTCATCTATTTCTAAAGCAGAACTATTCGCTCAAACCTTTGCTAAAAATTCCACTCTGGTTGATGAAGGGCTTGTTCCTCCTTCTCCTTCCCCCTCTGACTATATTATGCCTGTCATTAAGATCCTTCGTAATGATGTTTTCCTTGCCTTTTCTGGCCTAGATCCTCGGAAGGCTTACGGTCCTGACGGAGTCCCTCCTATTGTTCTCAAAAACTGTGCTTCTGTGCTTGCACCTTGCCTGGTCTAACTTTTCCGTCTTTGTCTATCTACTTCCACCTTTCCTTCTTGCTGGAAGTTTGCTCACATCCAACCTGTTCCTAAGAAGGGTGACCGTTCTAATCCTTCAAACTAGCGTCCTATAGCTTTGACTTCCTGCCTTTCTAAAGTTTTTGAATCTATACTTAATAAGAAGATTCTTAAGCATCTATCTGCTCACAATCTTCTATCTGATCGTCAGTACGGTTTCCGTATAGGGCGATCTACTGGCGATCTTCTAGCTTTCCTAACTGAATTTTGGTCATCCTCCTTTAGGGGTTTCGGTGAAACTTTTGCTGTTGCCCTTGACATATCAAAAGCTTTTGAGAGTCTGGCACAAATCTTTAATTTCCAAACTACCCTCATTCGGTT